>JASTWF010000248.1:301765-436765 GCA_030390025.1 Squalus acanthias | reverse complement strand
AGTGGGGTACCGCAGGGATCGGTCCTTGGACCCCAGCTATTCACAATATACATTAATGATCTAGATAAGGGAACTAAATGTAATATCTCCAAGTTTGCAGATGACACAAAGCTGGGTGGGAGTGTGTGCTGCGAGGAGGATACCGAGAAACTCCAGGATGATTTGGACAGGTTGGGTGAGTGGGCAGAAGCGTGGCAGATGCAATATAACGTGGATAAGTGCGAGGTTATCCATTTTCGTGTCAAAAACAGAAAGGCAGACTATTATCTGAATGGCAATAGATTGGGAGAAGGGGAAGTGCAACGAGACCTTGTGCACCAGTCGCTGAAAGTAAGCATGCAGGTGCAGCAGGCGGTGAAGAAGGCAAATGGTATCTTGGCCTTCATAGCGAAAGGGTTTGAGTATAGGAACAGGGGTGTCCTGCTGCAGTTGTACAGGGCCTTGGTGAGACCACACCTTGAGTACTGCGTGCAGTTTTGGTCGCCTTATCTGAGGAAGGATGTTCTTGCCATGGAAGGAGTTCAGCGAAGATTCACAAGGCTGATACCTGGGATGGCAGGAATGACATATGAGGAGAGATTGGGTCGATTGGGCTTATACTCGCTGGAGTATAGAAGAATGAGAGGGGATCTCATAGAAACATAAAATTCTGACAGGTCTGGACAGACTAGATGCAGGAAGAATGTTCCCGATGGTCGGAGAGTCCAGAACCAGGGGTCATAATCTAAGGATAAGGGGTAACCCATTTCGGACAGAAATGAGGAAGAATTTCTTCACCCAGAGAGTGCTGAACCTGTGGAATTATCTACCACAGAAGGTAGTTGAGGCCAAGTCATTAAATATATTCAAGAATGAGTTAGATATGTTTCTTAAAGCTAAAGGTACCAAGGGATATGGGGAGAAGGCAGGTACAGGGTACTGAGTTTGGATGATCAGCCATGATCTCATCGAATGGCGGAGCAGGCTCGAGGGGCCGAATGGCCTACTCCTGGTCTTATCTTCTATGTTTCTATGTTAGAAAGAGAAAGCTGGTGCTTGTGTGTGAGCGAGAGAGAGAGAGAGAGAGAGAGAGAGAGAGAGAGAGAGAGAGAGCTGGTGTCTGTGTGCGTGTTAGATAGAGAGAGAGCTGGTGTTTGTGAGAGAGAGAGAGAAAGAGAAAGCTGGTGTTTGTGTCTGTGTGAGAGAGAACGCTGCTGCTTGTGTGTGTGATAGAGAGAGATTGAAAGCTGGTGTGTGTGAGAGAGAGAGAAAGCTCGTGTTTATGAGAGAGGAGAGAGAGAAAGAGAAAGCTGGTGTTTGTGTGAGGGAGCGAGAGAGAGAGAGAGAGAGAGAGAGAGAGAGAGAGAGAGAGAGAGAGAGAGAGAGAGAGAGAGAGACAACTGTAGAAAAGTGCAGAGGGAGCTTTACTCTGCATCGAACCCGTGCTGTACCTGCCCTGGGAGAGTTTGATGGGATAGTGTAGAGGGAACTTTACTCTCTATCTAATCCTTGCTGTACCTGCCTTGGGAGTGTTTGATGGGACAGTGTAGAGGGAACTTTACTCTCTATCTAATCCTTGCTGTACCTGCCTTGGGAGTGTTTGATGGGAGATTGTAGAGGGAGTTTTACTCTGTATCAAACATGCTCTGCACCTGCCCTTGGAGTGTTTGATGGGACAGTGCAGAGATGAGCTTTATAATATCTAACCCATGCTGTACCTGCCCTAGAGTGTTTGATGGTAGAGTGTAGTGAGAGCTTTACTCTGTATCTAACACGTGCTCTTCCTGCCCTGAGGGAGTTTGATGGAACATTGTAGAGGGATCTTTACTCCGTATAAAACATGTTCTAAACCTGCCCTGGGTGTGTTTGATGGGACATTGTAGGAGGAGCTTTATTCTGTATCCAGCGAGTGCTGTACCTGTCCTGGGAGTGTTTGATGGGACAGTGTAGAGTGAGCTTTACTCTGTATCTAACCCATGCTGTACCTGGCCTGGGAGTGTTTGATGGGACAGTGTAGAGGGAGCTTTACTCTGTATCTAACCCATGCTGTACTTGTCCTGGGAGTGTTTGATGGGACAGTGTAGAGTGAGCTTTACTCTGTATCTAACCCGTGCTGTACCTGGCCTGGGAGTGTTTGATGGGACAGTGTAGAGGGAGCTTTACTCGGTATCTAGCCCGTGCTGTACCTGGCCTGGGAGTGTTTGATGGGACAGTGTAGAGGGAGCTTTACTCGGTATCGAGCCTGCGCTGTACGTGACCTCGGAGGGTTTGATGGCATTGTATGGAGGGAGCTTTACTCTGTATCTAACCATGTGCTGTACCTGCCCTGGAAGTGTTTGATGGGACTTTGTAGAGGGAGCTTTACTCTGTATCTAACTTGTGCTGTACCTGCCCTGTGAGTGTTTGATGGCATTGTGTAGAGGGATCTCTACTCTGTAACTAACATGCGCTGTACGATCCGGGACGTGTTTTATGTTACAGCGTAGAGGCAGCTTTACTCTGCTTCTTACCTGTGCTGTTCATGACCTGGGAGTGTTTGATGGAACAGTGCAAAGGGAGCTTTACACTCTATCTAACTGCGCTGTTCATGACCTGGGAGTGTTTGATGGGACAGTGCAGAGAGAGCTTTACTCTGTATCTAACCCGTGCTGTACCTGCCCTGGGAGTGTTTGATGGGACAGTGCAGAGAGAGCTTTACGCTGTATCTAACCCGTGCTGTACCTGCCCTGGGAGTGTTTGATGGGAAAGTGCAGCGGGAGCCTTATAACTCTTTATAAATCATTATAATCCTTAATAACCCTTTATAAACCTTTTGTAAATGATTATGTCCCTTTATCATAATTTGTATCACTTTGTACCCCATTTAAATCCCTTTATAATTTTGTATAACCCTTTATCATCCTTTGTCAATCATTAGAACCCTTTATATTCCTTTACAATTCATCACAACACTTTATATTCTATTAGCAACCTTTAATTATTGTAACACCTTATACTCTTTTATAATAATTTATAACCCAGCATAATCCTTTATAACCTTTTATAAAGCGTCAGGATACAGCGTAGGGATAATGGGTAGGTACTCAAATTGGCAGGATGTGACTCGTGGTGTCCGGCAGGGCTGTGTTTTGGGGCCTCAGCTATTCACAATATTTATTAATGATTTAGGTGATGTTGTAGAAAGTCATATATCCAAATTTGCCGATGACACAAAGATAGGCGGCATTGTAGGCAGTGTAGATGAAAGCATAAAATTACAAAGGGATATCGACAGATTAAGTGAATGGTCAAAACTATGGCAAATGGAATTGAATGTAATCAAATGTGAGGTCATCCACTTTGGACCCCAAAAGGATAGAACAGGTTACTTTCTAAATGTGAACAGCTAAAAACAGTGGCTGTCCAAAGAGACTTGGGGGGTCCAGGTACAAAGATCATTAAAATGTCATGGACAGGTACAGAAAGTAATCAAAAAGGCTCATGGAATGCTGGCCTTTATATCTAAAGGAATAGAATACAAGGGGGTGAATACAGAATAAAGATCCCTCGACATGTAAGTGTCAAACACTCCCGGGTGAGGTACGGGCAAGGTTTATCCAAGTGTTAAGCTCCGCTCAACTTGCCACATCAAAGGCCGAGCCTGACGGCAGATGTTGACCAGCTCCCGGTATCTGGTTAGACTCTCACCCCAGCAATATCCTGGACTGATGGGATTCTCAGGGAAGTTCCTCACCTTTCCAATCATTGTTGAAGCTTCCCGTTTTATCCCGTCTCCTACACTGGGGGGGTCTCGGTCCAACGAGATCTGCTCTGTGAACCCAGCGACATTTCTCCAGTCCGTGAGGCGATGATTCGACTTCTCTCTCTCCACCTTCCTGAGATGTTGCTCACTCCCAGAGACTGTCAATAGAAAAATGATTATTAATTCCAGAATACAGGGGGAGCATTTTTGTGACCATAATTATATTCAATTTGATTATTTTTGCAATTAATCAGTGTGTTTGAATTACTAACTTTAATATTGAATAGTTCATTTCTGTCCATTGCCCTGTTTATTGGGACTAAACTCACCACCAGTGTCAGCTGTCACTCCAGCTCCTCCCACACTGACATCCCACTGATGGGCTGCAACCAGGGGCAGGGGCCCTGTCTCCAGGTGACATCACACAGCAGCCAGGAACGATGTCACAAAGCGGCCAGAGCCCCTCCCACTCGCGGTGTCACAGGGTCACATTGACCAGGCTCTGCTCCTGGTGTGCAGTCTCACTGGGCATGAACACAGGGTGTACAATCAGCCCCGTCTCCGGGAATGAACCGGGATCCTGCTCTACATCTCTCCCGAGTTTTATTTCCATCGGTGTAAAATGGGTGGCTGATTCACAATCACCCGGTTTGTACTATAGCAGCTACAATAAGTCAAACTCTACCCCAGTGTTTCTTGCCCTCTCTGCGTATCTGCTCCCTCACTGTCTCTGCCTCTCTCTCTCTCTCTCTCTCTGCAGTGAGGGATACGTCTGGGGCTGGGATCATACTGTGCGGAAACCACCAGAATATCAGTCAGCCTCTCTTTCTGCTCCCACATCGTTACCACTGGTGTCCCCGAAAGATCTATCCTTTGCCCCCTCCTATTTCTCAGCTACATGTTGCCCCTTGGCGACAACATCCAAAAATACAGCGTCAGTTTCCACATGTAGGCTGACGACACCCAGCTCTACCTTATTACCTCTTCTCTCGACCCCTCCCCGGTGTCTAAATTGTCAGACTGCTTGACCAACATCCAGTTCTGGATGAGCAAAAACTTTCTCCAATTATACGTTGGGAAGACCGAAGCCATTGTTTTCAGTCCCCGCCACCAACACCGTTCCCTAGCCACTGACTCCATCCCTCTCCCTAACATCTGTCTGAGGCTGAATCACCATTTTCGCAACATTGGTGTCATATTTGACCCTGAAATGAGCTTCCGACCACATATCCGCAGCATAACAAAGGCCGCCTATTTCCACCTCCGTCTCCGCCCTTGCCTCATCTCATCCGCTGCTGAAACCATCATCCATGCCTTTGTTAATTCTAGACTTGACTGTTCCAACGCACTCCTGTCTGGCCTCCCACATTCCACCCTATGTAAACTTGAGGTCATCCAAAACTCGGCTGCCCGTGTCCAAACTCGTATCAAGTCCCGTTCGCCCATCTCCCCTGTGCTCGCTGACCTACACTGGCTCCCGGTTAAGCAGCACCTCGATTTCAAAATTCTCATCCTTGTTTTCAAATCCATCCATGGCCTCGCCCCTTCCTATCTCTAATCTCCTTCAGCCCCACAAATCCGACCCCCCCACCCACCCGCCGACATATCTGCGCTCCTCTAATTCTGCCCTCTTGAGCATCCCTGATTATAATCGCTCAACAGCTGGAGGCCGTGCCTTCTGTTGCCTAGGCCCTAAGCTGTGGAATTCCCAGCCTAAACCTCTCCGCCTCGCTACCTCTCTTTCCTCCTTGAAGACGCTCATTAAAACATACCAATTTGACCAAGCTTTTAGTCACCTCTCCTAATTAATCCTTATGTGGCTCGGTGTCAAATTGTTTGTCTTAAAATACTCCTGTGAAGCGCCTTGGGACGTTTTACTACGTTAAAGGCGCTATTTAAATACAAGTTATTGTTGTACGTCTCTGGCTCTATAGAATCATAGAATGGTTACAGAACAGAAGGAGGCCTTACGGCCCATCGTGCCCATGCCGGCTCTGTACAAGAGCACTTCAGCAAGTCCCACTCCCACGAACTTTCACCAGAGCCCTGCAATTTGTTTTTCCTTCTGGCACTTATCCAATTCCCTTTTGATACAACCCACACCCCTCACTGTAACACTGATATACCCCACACCCCTTACTGTAACACTGATATACCCCACACCCCTTACTGTAACACTGATACATCCCACACCCCTCACTGTAACACTGATATACCTCACACACCTCACTAACACAATATACCCCACACTCCTCACTGTAACACTGATGTACCCCACACCCCTCACTGTAACATACTGATGTACCCCACACCCCTCACTGTAACACTGATATACCCCACAACCCTCACTGTAACACGCCGATACGCCTCACACCGTAACACGCCGATACGCCCCACACCCCTCACTGCAACACACCGATACGCCCCACACCCCTCACTGTAACACCGATACGCCCCACACCCCTCACTGTAACACTGATATTCCCCACACCCCTCACTGTAACACTGATATTCCCCACACCCCTCACTGTAACAGATATCCCCCACACCACTCACTGTAATACTGATATCCCCCTCACTGAAACACACCGATATACCCCTCACTGTAACACACCGATATAACCCACACCCTTCATTGTAACACACCGATATACCCCACACACCTCACGGTAACACGGATATATCCCTCACTAACACTGCTAATACCCCACACCCCTCACTGTAACACTGAGATACCCCACACCCCTCACTGTAACACTGAGATACCCCACACCCCTCACTGTAACACTGAGATACCCCACACCCCTCACTGTAACACTGAGATACCCCACACCCCTCACTGTAACACTGAGATACCCCACACCCCTCACTGTAACACTGAGATACCCCACACCCCTCACTGTAACACTGAGATACCCCACACCCCTCACTGTAACACTGAGATACCCCACACCCCTCACTGTAACACTGAGATACCCCACACCCCTCACTGTAACACTGAGATACCCCACACCCCTCACTGTAACACTGAGATACCCCACACCCCTCACTGTAACACTGAGATACCCCACACCCCTCACTGTAACACTGAGATACCCCACACCCCTCACTGTAACACTGAGATACCCCACACCCCTCACTGTAACACTGAGATACCCCACACCCCTCACTGTAACACTGAGATACCCCACACCCCTCACTGTAACACTGAGATACCCCACACCCCTCACTGTAACACACTGATATACCCCACACCCCTCACTGTAACACTGATATATCCCACACCACTCAGTGTAACACTGATATACCACTCACCCCTCACTGTAACACTGATATACCCCACACCCCTCACTGTAACACACTGATATACCCCACACCCCTCACTGTAACAGATATCCCCCACACCACTCACTGTAATACTGATATCCCCCTCACTGAAACACACCGATATACCCCTCACTGTAACACACCGATATAACCCACACCCTTCATTGTAACACACCGATATACCCCACACACCTCACGGTAACACTGAGATACCCCACACCCCTCACTGTAACACTGAGATACCCCACACCCCTCACTGTAACACTGAGATACCCCACACCCCTCACTGTAACACTGAGATACCCCACACCCCTCACTGTAACACTGAGATACCCCACACCCCTCACTGTAACACTGAGATACCCCACACCCCTCACTGTAACACTGAGATACCCCACACCCCTCACTGTAACACTGAGATACCCCACACCCCTCACTGTAACACTGAGATACCCCACACCCCTCACTGTAACACTGAGATACCCCACACCCCTCACTGTAACACTGAGATACCCCACACCCCTCACTGTAACACTGAGATACCCCACACCCCTCACTGTAACACTGAGATACCCCACACCCCTCACTGTAACACTGAGATACCCCACACCCCTCACTGTAACACTGAGATACCCCACACCCCTCACTGTAACACTGAGATACCCCACACCCCTCACTGTAACACTGAGATACCCCACACCCCTCACTGTAACACTGAGATACCCCACACCCCTCACTGTAACACACTGATATACCCCACACCCCTCACTGTAACACTGATATATCCCACACCACTCAGTGTAACACTGATATACCACTCACCCCTCACTGTAACACTGATATACCCCACACCCCTCACTGTAACACACTGATATACCCCACACCCCTCACTGTAACACACTGATATACCCCACACCCCTCACTGTAACACACTGAAATACCCCACACCCCTCACTGTAACACGGATATATCCCACACCACTCAGTGTAACACTGATATACCCCACTCCCCTCACTGTTACACGGATATACCCAACACCTGTTACTGTAAAACACAGAAATACCCCACAGCCCTCACAGTAACACACTGATTGAGAGGGGAGGTGAGTGGCTTGCTTCGTGGGCCAGTGAGCTGCTGGCTTAGTGGGCCAGTGAGCTGCTGGCTTAGTGGGCCAGTGAGCTGCTGGCTTAGTGGGCCAGTGAGCTGCTGGCTTAGTGGGCCAGTGAGCTGCTGGCTTAGTGGGCCAGTGAGCTGCTGGCTTAGTGGGCCAGTGAGCTGCTGGCTTAGTGGGCCAGTGAGCTGCTGGCTTAGTGGGCCAGTGAGCTGCTGGCTTAGTGGGCCAGTGAGCTGCTGGTTTAGTGGGCCAGTGAGCTGCTGGTTTAGTGGGCCAGTGAGCTGCTGGTTTAGTGGGCCAGTGAGCTGCTGGTTTAGTGGGCAGTGAGCTGCTGGTTTAGTGGGCCAGTGAGCTGCTGGTTTAGTGGGGCTGTGAGCTGCTGGTTTAGTGGGGAGGTGAGCTGCTGGTTTAGTGGGCCAGTGAGCTGCTGGTTTAGTGGGCAGTGAGCTGCTGGTTTAGTGGGCCAGTGAGCTGCTGGTTTAGTGGGCCAGTGAGCTGCTGGTTTAGTGGGCCAGTGAGCTGCTGGTTTAGTGGGCCAGTGAGCTGCTGGTTTAGTGGGGTGGTGAGCTGCTGGTTTAGTGGGGCGGTGAGCTGCTGGTTTAGTGGGGCGGTGAACTGCTGGTTTAGTGGGGAGGTGAGCTGCAGGTTTAGTGGGGTGGTGAGCTGCTGGTTTAGTGGGGCGGTGAGCTGCTGGTTTAGTGGGGCGGTGAGCTGCTGGTTTAGTGGGGAGGTGAGCTGCTGGTTTAGTGCGCCAGGGAGCTGCTGGTTTAGTGGGCCAGGGAGCTGCTGGTTTAGTGGGGAGGTGAGCTGCTGGTTTAGTGGGCCAGTGAGCTGCTGGTTTAGTGGGCCAGTGAGCTATTATCATTCGTTGTTCTTGCCCATTAATCTCTATTAGTTTGTTCGTTACTCTCCCACACAGGAGTGTTAATTACCTGCTTCTGTAACCTTCAAACCCTCACAGCTTCCAATGTCCTTTACAAAAGGGACTGATTCTCTGGCCACACTCCCCAGCAGTCATCCAGACTCGCTGCTGGCATTAAATTCAATCTTCACACTCACCCATGCTTGGCAGCAGATGTGCGTCTATCTGGAGTGTGTTTTAACCTAACTTAATCCCTAGTTATTCTCGCTGAATATTGATATAATTTGATACGTCAACCAGTGGATTCTATTTAATAATCTATACATATCAATACTTACAGGAACTTTTAAAAGGTTTGCTGTCAGAGAGAATTTGCTGGTGTTTCAGCAGACTGCATGACCTTGTGAATCCCTTCGCACACACGGAGCAGGTGAACGGATTCTCTCCAGTGTGAACATGCTGGTGTTCAATGAGGTGGGATGACTGAATCTCTTCCCACAGTGAAAGCAACTGAACAATCTCTCGTCAGCGTGAACTCGCTGGTGTTTCAGCAGGATGGATGACCGACTGAATCCCTGCCCACATACGAAGCTGGTGAACAGTCTCTCCCCAATGTGACTGCGCTGATGAATTTGCATTTCAGATGGATAATTGAATCCCTTCTCACAGTCTCCACATTCGCACGGTTTCTCCATGGTCCATCTGTCTCTCCAGGTGGGACGATCGGTTGAAGCCTTGTCCACAAACAAAACGCGTGTACGGTTTCACCCCGCTGTGAATGGTGTGATCTTTTTTCAGGCTGTGTAACTGGTTAAAGCTCGCTCCAGAGTCAGTGGACTGGAACGCTCTCGCTCAAGTGTGAATGGGTCTCGGTGCTTTCCCAGTCACAATAAAGATTATAATGCTTTCCCACGCACAAGAACAAAGAAAGATTTCTCCTTCCGCATTCAAAGGCCGATGATATTCACTTCCCGATGAATCAAGTGACTGTCAGATCCTGGCGTGATGTTTGGTTTGAGTTTCTGGTCTACAAATCCTCCCCTTCTAAAACCCTATAAAAAGGAGATTACAAAAGTCATCACTGTAAGTACAGGACAGAAATTCAGAACAGACAATTGTAGTTTCTGTGGAACAATCTTTCCTCTCGTGTTTCCCACAAAAGCTGTAAATTCCTGTCCGACACACACTCTCCCTCTCCTGAAATCCTTGCCCATTGCACCATATCTTTGCCCATCTCTCACTCTCTCCCTCCCTCTGCTCTGCTTGGCTCCAGTTCTACAGCCCGTGTGCGAGGAGTGTGATGGAATACTCTCCACTTGCCTTGATGAGTATAGCTCCAACAATACTCAAGAAGCTCGACACCATCCAGGAGAAAGCAGCCCGCGTGATTGAAACCCCATCCATCACCTTCAACATTCACTCCCTCCACCACCGGTGTACTGTGGCTGCAGTGTGTACCATCTACAAGATGCACTGCAGCAACTCGCCAAGGCTTCTTCGGTAGCACCTCCCAAACCCGCGACCACCACCACCTGGAAGGATAAGGGCAGCAGGCGCATGGGAACACCACCACCTCCAAGTTCCCCTCCAAGTCATGCACCATCCTGACATAGAAGTATATCGCCCGATCCTTCATCGTCACTGGGTCAAAATCCTGGAACTCCCAAACGAACAGCACTGTGGGAGTACCTTCACCACACGACTACAGCGGTTCAAGTAGGCAGCTGATCACCGCCTTCTCAAGGGCAATTAGGATGGGCAATAAATGGTGGCCTTGCCAGCGACGCCCACATCGCATAAACGAATATAAAAATGTGCTGCTGCTGCACCTGCACTGGGAGAGGGCCGCGCATGCGCCATGACCACGCCCTGTCCAAGATGGCGGCGCGGGGACAAGTCCCGCCTTCCTTCACCAAGATGGGGGCCGGTTGCCGGGGTGACCGGGGCCTGTCGCCGCGGAGATAGCCTCTCGCAAGATGGCGGACAGTCACCCCGGCGGCCGGACCTGGCGACGCGGGTCCTGTGCCCAGCCACGGCGCCTATTGCGCCCCGTCCCCCAGAATCTCCTCCCGCCTCCTGAGCCGCTTATTCGGACATTAGTACAACAGGAAATTCTCTGACGAAAATCATCGACCTGAACCGTTGACTGTGTTTCTCTCTCCGTGTAACCGACGTTGTTTCGCCATTAATCCGCACGTCACCACGCGCACTGCGCATGATCGGACCACTCCCCGGCCCTGCGCCTGCGCACTGGGCTCCTGTAGTCATTGATAGGGCACTTTCTGCAGCGCGGGGCATCCTGGATAAGCACACCGCCATTGAAAGCTCCAATTGGTGAAGAGATCATTCATATTTTCCAGATTGGGCCTTTGTTCACTGCCTGTAGCGGGGTGACATTAAGTTGCCCCAGTGTCACCAGACTTGGACATTAAACCAATAAGGCAAGTGTCCCAGCGCACCACAAATGTCCAGTAACAGTTCTGACGAACGGCCTCGACCCGAAACGTTGACTGTTTCTCTCTGCTCGATGCTGCCTTACCTGTTGAGTGTTTTCAGCGTTTTCTGTTGTTATTGCAGTTGTAAGTATGTACAATACAACCACACATACACACAAACAATAATTAAATCACAATGTGATTGTGAGTTTCGGTTATCACCTCACTGAACTGCAGTGCCCTCTGGTCACGGAAGATATCGTACGCACCAGTGGACACCGCATGCACCCTCTTCAGAGCCACCTGGGCACGGACAAGACCACGGAAGAGAGGCAGGAAGCCAGAGACACCTTCGCATCCCATCGGCCCCGCCCACCCTGAACCTACAAATTGCTGTATCAGCCAAGCCCAAGAGCAGGACCAGGAGAAGATCCGCCGCCTTACACACCCGACTCTGCACCAGGCGGACAAAGATTAGGAGCCTGGGTCTAAAATGTAACCAAAAGCTGAGGAACGCCCACTTCAGGTAACGATACAGAGGCTGCAACCTCTCACACTGAAAATACATATGGCCCATGGACTCTTCAAGGCCGGTAAAACCACGGCCGGAATTGTACCTACCTGGGCAGCTCCGGTGCGGGTGGTGACCCGGCTGCTGGCTCCAGCCCGCTGCTGAACATGACTTTACGTTAATAGGGCCTATTGAGCCCGCCCAGTGCGTTACCCGGGCCAATTAGACGGGTCTGGTCTGTTGACGTTGTCGATGGCGCGTTTTCAGCCGGGATCTTTAAAGGGGACATGGCCACATTGGACTTGAATGTCAATGTAACATAGTGCTGTCAGTGCACTACAGCATTGGAGTGCTGCAAACACTAAAACACTAACAATGACTGCACAGAGGCAGAGGGCTGCACCCTGGTGGTCCGATTGCTCCGTCCATATGTTTCTGAAGGGAATCAAAGCATTCAGGATGGACATCTTCTTTTCCAATGGACGGCAGAGACCTCCCCAAGTCACCAAAACAGCCTGGTTGGAGATTGCAGAGGGGGTCACCAGCAGGGATGTTGTCAGGAAGACTTGGGTGCAATCCTGCAAATGTTTCAATGATTTCTATGATCAGGAAACGTGAGTACAAAGCCACACTCACCTTCATCTTGCTGTGCCTCTCATCACACTCCCATCACACTGCCTTCCCAACACTACCCCTGCACATTCTTACTCACACCAACATACCTTGCACGTCCAGCCGTCCCTCTCTTTCTATTTACATTATCACATCCCCATCTCACTAGCATTCCCTCACACTCACCCTCATCCTAGTGCAATCATACCAACTGACAACACACAAGGAGGCCACATGTCTTTGTCACCCCACTCCATCATATTCATCCCTAAATATCTACCCCATCCATTCCTTACATTCATTCCATCACGCTCACTCAACCTTCTCTTCTTTCCCTCCATGCAGGAAAAGAGAGCCCACAATAAGAGGGAGAAGGGAATAACTGGCGGTGGCATTCCATCATTTGCAAACCTTACAACAGCAGAGGAGGCTGCTTTAGAAATATCTGGAGTCGCCGAGCAGCTGGAGGTGGGAGATGGAGCGAGGGGGACATCTCAGCAACCTGGTCACAGAATTAGATGGCATACATCAGTCACTGATATGGGCACTGATGTCACTGAATGGTCACCATGTGCATAATGGTATCTGTACCCATTCTTAACATGGCATATCTAACTCATATCTTCACTCTCCTTCAGGTCCATCAAGAGCTCCCCCTCCCCTCCACTGTCCAGGAGGAAGAGGAGGACGACTCCTCAGAGGAGCCTCCACCCTCTGAGGGTGCAACATCACCAGACATAAGCGCACCCAGCACAAGGGCAGACACGCACATCTCGGTGGTTGCCACCTGGTGTCTCACAACTCACAAGTGTGCAAGAGCAGATGGTGGATAGAGGGAGAGAAATGGAGTCTCCTTGCCGGAGGGTACAGGACGCTCCCAGCTCCGCTCAGCTGCATGCAGACGCTGAGCCTCGCGGGCCATCTAGAAAGAGGGCGATCCTGGAGGTGCAACAAGTGCAGGGGTCTCTGACAGGTTTTGCGAGCGCGATGTCTGCAAATGTTCAGAGGATGGAGGAGCCCATCTCCAACATGACCACCACCATGTCACAGCCCATGGTGACTGTCGGCTCCTCCATGGATAGGATGGGAAGCTACATGGAGCAGCTAATGCTCCACTCGGAGGAACACATGGTCTTTATGGAGGATAGATGGCTATGTATAGAGAATAGATGGCAGAGGCTCATAGACCTCCTATCTAGGAGGGATGTCAGCGTAAACGTGGGTCCTTATGGCCTCACTGCTGTGCAGCAAGGTGCTCTCCACCTCCTTGGCAGCCTCTACCTCTGCTGAAGCCAAAAGGCTAGTACCTCGTAGATGCATGCAGAAGAGAAAGATGACACACAAGTGTAAGATCTTTATGATCTCTCAGAGTTCTTGGACAAGACACCAATACGCAGCAGCCAGTATGTTTGAGCAATAGATCAAGATTTATTAAGCTTACAGTGTAATAGACTGAACAGCAGGCGATAGTTTAACGAGTAGCTCGCAGCCCTTGGACACTGGAACCTCTTGGACACAGGTGACGTCGTCTTCAGTCTGTTCCTTTGTTCTTGCAGTAGGTCTGTGTAAAGTTGTTTTTCGCGTTTTCAGGTTTTAACCCATTTCTTATCAAAAGTTCGTTTGGGCATTGTCCATATATGTTCTTTAACAAAATCACCTATTGTAATAGGTTCTAATGGTCAAAATACCATGTCACTCAGACTAAGTTCAGCATCGTAGCCCCGCCTTTCCAGTATTTTTCTTACAACTTTACCCTGTTTATCGTCATCTTGTTTATAGTTCTTCACTCCATTGGAATTTACCTTATCTCTCTTATTTCTAGCTTCCCTGGTACAGGTGGTACAAGGCCTCATAAACTGCGTAAGCTGCGATACTGTCCGTTATCAGAGCCAGTCTTGACTAGTCCTGGCTGTCTTTGCAGTTCCATTTTGAGCAAGCCTCAGCAATTTATGCACAAGTCATTACAGGTCACACTGAATATAGATATTTGGTTAATGTGAAGTTCAAAATTCTACACACACACTTATACATGTTATTACTAAAAACATCCAAGTAGCAGTCTTTTCTACACAAGTATAATTCACAAGGGTAGCCACTTGGGTGCTTTATCGAATGTTTATGTAAAGTTTCCATTAATGTGCTGTCAAACATCAAAATCCATATTTTCAACACTTTCCGGTCTTGGACAGGTCTGTGTGCACCTTTGCAAGTGGATTAACGAGATACATTGAATGGTGAGACATAACGGTACCTCCAGCAATGGTGGTGAGTGTGAAAGGAATGGCTTGGTCATTGCATGGATGCTTTACGGTGTTCCTGTGGGTTGGTGTCAACCTGGAGCATCAAGTGACAGCTGTAAGTGTGTACAGCGTCAAGTGAAGTAGATCTGGCCATGGTGAGGCCAGCCCTGGTCTGCCGGGCAGCAATGTGCTCGGTTGCTGATGCGCTCTGTCCTCTGCAGCATCAAGTGATTGTGGAGAAGGTTGGTATTGTTGTTGGTGCTGCTGGTGTGCCTGGCGCTGTTGGTGTTGGGGCTCACCGTGGAAAGACTCTGATGACCAAGTTGAGACAGTATAAACAGCATCCATGCTGATGGAATAGATGGCAGGTGAAGTAGAGATGACAGAAGCAATCTGTCAATAGTGAGAGAGTTCTCCAAATGAGGTGAAACTGGATGGAGACTTTGCTGGAAAGACTGCAGCCTGCAGAAACTGTGCTGGCAATGCAGTGAGAAACAGCTTCTGCTGAGGAAAGTAATCATCAGTCAGGTGGGAGTATTTATACTACGTTTGATGCTGACAAGTAATCAGCTGGAGCAATGGCCACTGAACTCCTGCCTCAGGTTGATAGACGTGGTTCCCGAACAGCGAGCACCCCGTGGCCATCCAGTTCAATTTAAAAGGTAAGGTTAAACCCACTGTTAACTACTAATAATTTAAACAGAAAATGCTGGAAATACTCATTTTCTGGGGTGGTAGCGGGCGCGATCGGAGGCGGGTCCGGTGGGAAAGTTGTTATTTCTGTGAACGGGTCGGGACCCAACTGCCATCCCGCTCCCACGCACCTGTCCCACAGGTGCGTCTCTCAGCGTGGATCCGACCCTGACCGGCTAGGTGGGCGAACCAATTTCAATTATTAGTACAAAAGCAAAATACTGCGGATGCTGGAAATCTGAAATAAAAACAGAAAATGCTGGAAGTACTCAGCAGGTCAGGCAGCATTTGTGGAGAGAGAAACAGATTTAATGTTTGAGGTCAGTGACCCTTCGTCAGAACTGGAAAAAGTTGGAGATGGAACAGGTTTTTAAGTCAGTGTTGGGGCAGGGAAAGGGGGGAGGGGAGGAAAGAAAAAATTTGAAGGTCTGTGATAGGATGGAAGGCAGGAGAGATTAAGAGACAAAAGGGATGATGTTGCAAGGCAAAAGGAGATGGTAATGGGACAAATTAAGAATCAAAAGATGACTCTAGATGAAGTGTAAATGGCAATGGCAGAATGATCAACAGCTGCCATGTGAGAGAGAAAAAAATGAACAAAATGATAGGGGCAGAGGTTATGGTCTGAAATTGTTGATCTCGATGTTGGGTCCATAAAACTGTAAAGTGCCTAATCGAAGGATGCGGTGCTGATTCTTGAGCTTATGTTGAGCTTCATTGGAACAGTAGAAGAGGTCGAGGATGGAGAGATCAGAGTGGGAGTGGAGCGGAGATTAAGGTGACAGGCGACCGGAATCTCGGGGTCTCACTTACAGACTGAACGGAGGTGTTTCGCAAAGCGATCACCCAATCTGCGTTTGGTCTCCCCAATGTACAGGAGACTGCATCGTGAGCAGCGAATACAGGATACTAAATTGCAAGAAATACAAGCACGTCGCTGTTTCACCTGGAAGTAGTGTTTGGGGCCCTGGACAGTGGGAAGGGAGGAGGTAAAAGGGCAGGTGTTGCATCTCCTGTGCTTGCACGGGAAGGTGCCAGGTGAAGGGGAAGGGGTGCTGGGGGTGATAGAGGAGTGGACTAGGGTGTCGCGGAGGGAGCGGTCCCTTCAGAATGCTGAAAGGTGAGGTGAGGGGAAGATGTGTTTGGTGGTGGGATCATATTGGAGGTGGCGGAAATGGCGGAGGATGATCCGCTGAATGTGGATGCGGGTGTGGTGAAAGCTGAGGACAAGGGGAACCCTATCGTAGTTCCGGGAGGGAGGCGAAGGGGTGAGAGCAGAAGTGCGGGAAATTGAACAGACACGGTCAATTGCCGTGTCAATCACAGTAGAGGGGAATCCTCGGTTCAGGAAAAAGGAAGACATGTCGGAAGCACTAGTATGGAAGGTGGTGTCGTCAGAGCAGATGCGGTGGAGACGGAGAAACTGGGAGAATGGCATAGAGTCCTTAAAGGAAGCGGGGTGGGAGGAAGTGCTGTCCAGGTAGCTGTGGGAGTTAGTGGGCTCATAGTGGATGTTTGTTAATAGCCTATCCACAGAGATGGAGACAGAGAAGTCCAGGAAGGGAAGGGAAGAATCGAAGATGAACCATGTGAAGGTGAGGGAAGGGTGGAAATTGAAAACAAAGTGAATGAAATTTTCTAGTTCAGGGCGAGAGCAGGAAACAGCACCGATACAGTCATCAATGTACCAGAAAAAGAGATGAGGGAGGGGTCCTGAGTAGGACTGGGACAAAGAATGTTCCACATATCCCACGAAAAGATAGGCACAGCTGGGACCCATGCAGGTTTCCATAGCAACACCTTTGATTTGGAGGAAGTGAGTGGAGACAAAGGAGAAGTTGTTCAATGTGAGAACAAGTTCAGCAAGGCGGAGGAGGGTGCTGGTGGATGGGGATTCGTTGGGCCTCTGTTCAAGGAAGAAGCAGAGCGCCCTCGGGCCATCCTGGTGGGGGATAGAGGTGTAGAGGGATTGGACATCCATAGTGAAGAGGAGAAGGTTGGGGCCAGGAAACTGGAAACTGATGGCTCAGCTGACGGAAAGCCGGGTCAACCAATCGCTGAGCGCCATCGCCGCCGCACCCCGACCAATCGGAGCACAGCCGTGCGGTTAATCTCCCGCCCGGCGTCATTGCATCATTCCGCTGTGACGGACCGTCGATTCGGGCCGCTGCTGTGCGCCGGAAGCAATGAGAGAGCAGAGGCAGGACAGCGCTCTTAAAGTGGAGCCGCGTTCCCAATTACAGGGGCAACACGGTGGCATAGTGGTTAGGGCAACACGGTGGCATAGTGGTTAGGGCAACACGGTGGCATAGTGGTTAGCACTGGTGCCTCACAGCGCCAGAGACCCGGGTTCGAATCTGACCTCGGGTGACTGTCTGTGTGGAGTTTGCACATTCTCCCCGTGTCTGCGTGGGTTTCCTCCGGGTGCTCCGGTTTCCTCCCACAGTCCAAAAATGTGTGGGTTAGGTTGATTTGGCTATGATAAATTGACCCTTAGTGTTAGGGGGGATTAAATATGTGGGGTTATGGGGATAGGATGGGATATGTTAGGGGGAATTAAATACGTGGGGTTACGGGGGTAGGGTGGGATATGTGTACTGTGGGGATTAAAGCAGGGACAGGGTACTGGATTTGGATGATCAGCCATGATCGTATTGAATGGCGGAGCAGGCTCGACGGGCCGAATGGCCTACTCCTGCTCCTAGATTCTATGTTGTGCAACGATATTTCACTGATTATCATTAAAGCGGGAATTGGATTGCGGAAAGTCAGAGGGTTAGAAAGGAGGAACTCGGGAGAGAGGAAGGAGTAAATAAATGGGCGGGAAGGGCGAAAGAAATAAAGAGACAGAGAGGTTCAGGGAGGGAATTCCATAGCATCGGATCTCGGCAGCTGAAGGCACGTCCGCCAATGGTAGAGCGATTAGAATCGGGGATGTGCAAGTTCCCAGAATTATGGGAACAGAGATATCGCGGGGAATTCTAGAGCTGGAAGTGCTTACAGAGCGAGGGGGTGCTGAGGCCATGGAGGGATTTGAAAACAAGGATGAGAATTTAAAAGTTAATAGATTGGAGAAAAGCTGATTTTGAGGGGCTGAGAATAGGACTTTGGAAGATAAAGTGGGAAACAATATTGGGAAACAACGACGTAGAACAGCAATGGGAAACATTTAAAACGGTGTTCAACAGAGTGCAGAAAAAATATATTCCGCCAGAAGGAAAGAACAAACTAAACAATAATGAGACTCGATGGATGAATAAAGCCATAAGGGAACAATTGAGGGTAAGCCATGGCACCATGGCTGGCTCTGCTGCACAGCATGGCGGGAAAAAGAGTGGTAGAGCTAAAGTGATAGGGGACTCAATTGTAAGGGGAATAGACAGGAGTTTCTGTGGCCGCAACCGAGATTCCAGGATGGTATGTTGCCTCCCTGGTGCAAGGGTCAAGGATGTCTCGGAGCGGCTGCAGAACATTCTGGAAAGAGAGGGTGAAGAGCCAGCTGTCGTGGTGCATCAACGATATAGGTAAAAAGCGGGAAGAGGGCCTAAAAGCAGAATTTAGGGAGCTAGGAGCTAGGAGCTAAATTGAAAAGTAGGACCTCAAAGGTAGTAATCTCTGGGTTGCTACCAGTGCCACGTGCTAATCAGAGTAGCATGAACAGGATAGCGAGATTAAATACGTGGCTTGAGCAGTGGTGCAGGAGGGAGGGATTCAAATACCTGAGGCATTGGAACCAGTTCTGGGGGAAGTGGGACCTGTACAAAAGGGACGGTCTGCACTTGGGCAGGACTGGAACCGATGTCCTCGGGGTAATATTTGCTAAGGCAGTGCAGGAGGATTTAAACTAATATGGCAGGGGAATGGGAACCTATGTAGCGAAACAGGGGGAAGTAATATGCAGTCAGAATCAAATGTTAGAAGAGTGAGAAACAATAAGGGAAACCCGAGTAAACAAAGGCAAGAAACACAAAGGGCCATACTAAATCATAAGTCTAAAAGAACAAAGGGTGTTAATAAAACAAGCCTAAAGGCTCTGTGTCTTAATGCAAGGAGTATCTGTAATAAGGTGGATGAATTGACTGTGCAAATTGATGTTAACGGATATGATGTGATTGGGACTACAGAGACGTGGCTCCAGAACAATCAAGGCTGGGAACTGAATATCCAGGGGTATTCAACATTCAGGAAGGATAGAATGAAAGGAAAAGGTGCTTGGGTAGCATTGCTGGTTAAAAAGGAGATTAATGCAATAGCTAGGAAGGACATTAGCTTGGAGGTTGTGGAATCAATATGGGTTGAGCTGCAGCACACCAAAGGGCAGAAAACGTTAGTGGGGGTTGTGTACAGACCTCCAAACAGTAGTAGTGAGGTAGGGGAGGGTATGAAACAGGAAATCAGAGGTGCATGCAAAAAAGGCGCAGCAGTTATCATGGGTGACTTTAATATGCATATAGATTGGGCTACTCAAACTGGAAGCAATACGGTGGAGGAGGATTTCCTGGAGTGTTTAAGGGATGGTTTCCTAAACCAATATGTTGAGGAACCAACTAGAGGGGAGGCCATCCTTGACTGGGTGTTGTGTAATGAGGAAGGACTAATCAGCAATCTTGTGGTTCGAGGCCCCTTGGGGAAGAGTGACCATAGTATGGTGGAGTTCTACATTAGGATGGAGAAGGAAACAGTTAATTCAGAGACCATGGCCCAGAACTTAAATAAGGGCAACTTTGAGGGTATAAGGCGTGAATTGGCGAGGTTGGATTGGCAAGCGATATTTAAGGGGTTATCAGTGGTAGGGCCATAGAGAGAGGGCCATAGAGAGAGGGACATAGAGTGAGGGCCATAGAGTGAGAGGGACATAGAGAGAGGGCCATAGAGAGAGAGGGCCATAGAGAGAGAGGGACATAGAGAGAGGGCCATAGAGAGAGGGCCATAGAGAGAGACATAGAGAGAGGGACATTTAGAGAGGCCCATAGAGAGATAGAGAGAGGGTCATAGAGCGGGTCATAGAGAGAGGCACAACGAGAGAGGGCCATCGAGAGAGGGCCATCGAGAGAGGGCCATAGAGAGAGGGATATAGAGAGAGGGATATAGAGAGAGGGCCATAGAGTGGGGCATAGAGAGGGCCATAGAGAGAGAGGGTCATACAGAGAGGGCCATAGATAGAGGGCCATAGAGAGAGGGCAACAGAGAGAGGGCCAGAGAGAGAGGGACTTAGAGAGAGGGCCATAGAGAGAGAGGGCCATAGAGAGAGGGCCATAAAGAGAGGGACCTAGAGAGGGCCATAGAGAGAGGGCCATAGAGAGAGGAACATAGAGAGAGGGCCATAGAGAGAGAGGGCCATAGAGAAAGAGGGTCATAGAGAGAGAGGGCCATATAAAGAGGGCCATAGTGAGAGGGCCATAGAGAGAGGGCCATAGAGAGAGACATAGAGAGAGGGACATAGAGAGAGGCCCATAGAGAGATGGAGACAGGGCCATAGAGCGGGTCATAGAGAGAGGCACAACGAGAGAGGGCCATCGAGAGAGAGCCATCGAGAGAGGGCCATAGAGAGAGGGACATAGAGAGAGGGACAAAGAGATAGGGCCATAGAGTGGGACATAGAGAGGGTCATAGAGAGAGTGGGTCATACAGAGAGGGCCATAGATAGAGGGCCATAGAGAGAGGGCAATAGAGAGAGGGCCACAGAGAGAGCAACATAGAGAGAGGGCCATAGAGAGAGAGGGACATAGAGAGAGGGACATAGAGAGAGAGCCATAATGAGAGGGCCTTAGAGAGAGGGCAATAGAGAGAGGGACATAGAGAGAGGGCAATAGAGCGTGCCATAGAGAGGGCCAAAGAGAGAGAGGGCCATAGAGAGAGGGACATAGAGAGAAGTCCATATAGAGAGAGGGCCATAGAGAGAGGGCCATAGAGAGAGGGCCAGAGAGAGAAGGCCATTGAGAGAGAGGGCCATAGTGAGAGAAAAAACATAGAGAGTTAGGGCCATATAGAGAGAGGGCCATAGAGAGAGGGACACAGAGAGAGGGCCATATAGAGAGAGGGCCATAGAGAGAGAGGGCCATGGAGAGAGGACTATAGAGAGAGGGCCATAGAAAGAGAGGACCATAGAGAGTGGGCCATAGAGAGAAGGCCATAGATAGAGGGTCTTAGAGAGAGGGCCATAAAGACAGGGCAATAGAGAGAGGGCCATAGAGAGAGGGCCATATAGAGAGGGACGTAGAGAGAGAGCCATAGAGAGAGGGCCATAGAGAGAGGCCCATAGAGAGAGAGTGCCATACAGAGAGGGCCACAGAGAGAGGGCCACAGAGAGAGGGCCACAGAGAGAGGGCCACAGAGTGAGGGCCACAGAGAGAGGGCCACAGAGAGAGGGCCATAGAGAGAGGGCCATAGAGAGAGGGCAATAGAGAGTGCCATACAGAGAGAGTGCTATAGAGCGGGCCATAGAGAGAGAGGGCCATAGAGAGATGGACAAAGAGAGAGAGCCATAGAGAGAGGGCCATAGAGAGAGGGCCATAGAGAGAGGGACATGTTTAGAGAGCCATAGAGAGAGGGCCATGAAGAGAGGGACATAGAGAGAGACATAGAGAGAGGGAAATAGAGAGAAGCCCATAGAGAGATAGAGAGAGGGCCATAGAGCGGGTCATAGAGAGAGGGCCATAGAGAGAGGGCCATAGAGAGAGGGACATAGAATGAGGGCCGTAGAGAGAGGGCCATAGAGAGTGGGCCATAGAGAGAGGACCATAGAGAGAGGGACATAGAGAGAGGGTCATAGATTGGGCCATAGAGAGAGAGGGTCATAGAGAGAGGGCCATTGAGAGAGGGACACAGGGAGAGGGCCATAGAGAGAGAGGGCCACAGATAGAGGGCCACAGAGAGAGGGCCACAGAGAGAGGGCCAATGAGAGAGGGCCACAGAGAGAGGGCCATAGAGAGAGGGCCATAGAGAGAGACATAGAGAGAGGGACATTGAGAGAGGGCCATAGAGTGGGGCATAGAGAGGGGCATAGAGAGAGAGAGTCAGACAGAGAGGGCCATAGATAGAGGGCCATAGAGAGAGGGCCGTAGAGAGAGAAACATAGAGAGAGAGGGCTATATCGAGAGATAGTGTCATAAAGAGAGAGGGCCATAGAGAGAGGGCCTTAGAGAGAGGGCCATAGAGAGTGGGCCATAGAGAGAGACATAGAGAGAGGGACATAGAGAGAGGGCCATAGAGTGGGGCACAGAGAGGGCCATAGAGAGAGAGAGTCATACAGAGAGGGCCATAGATAGAGGGCCATAGAGAGAGGGCCGTAGAGAGAGGGCCATAGAGAGAGGGCCATAGAGAGAAGGCCATAGAGAGAGGGGCATAGAAAGAGGGCCATAGAGCGTGCCATAGAGAGGGCCAAAGAGAGAGAGGGCCATAAAGAGAGCGCCATAAAGAGAGGGCCATAGAGAGAGGGCCAGAGAGAGAGGGCCATAGAGAGAGAGAGCCATAGAGAGAGAGGGCCATAGAGAGAGAGGGCCATATAGAGAGATGACCATAGAGCGATTGCCATAGAGAGAGGGCCATAGAGAGAGGGCCATAGAGAGAGGGCCATAGAGAGAGGCACATAAAGAGAGACACATAGAGAGAGATATAGAGAGCTGACAATAGGGAGATAGAGAGAGGGCCATAGAGCGGGTCATAGAGAAAGGGCCAAACAGAGATGGCCACAGAGAGAGGGCCACAGAGATAGGGACATAGAGAGAGGGCCATAGAGAGGGCCATAGAGAGAGGGCCATAGAGAGAAAGAGAGAGGGCTATAGAGCGGGATATACAGCAGGCGATAGAGAGAGGGCCATAGAGAGGGCCATAGAGAGAGGGGCATAGAGAGGGCCACAGGGAGTGGGGCATAGAGAGTGCCATAGCGAGCGCCATAGAGAGTGCCATGGAGAGAGGGCCATAGAGAGAGGGCAATAGAGAGGGCCATAGAGAGAGCCCGAGAGAGAGCCCGAGAGAGGGCCATAGAGAGAGAGCCATAGAGAGAGGGCCATAGAGAGAGCCCCAGAGAGAGCCCGAGAGAGGGCCATAGAGAGATGGCCATAGAGAGAGAGTCATAGAGAGAGGGCCATAGAGAGAGAGCCACAGAGAGAGGGACATAGAGAGAGGGCCATAGAGAGAGGGCCATAGAGGGAGGGCCATAGAGAGAGGGACATAGATAGAGGGCCATAGAGAGAGGGCCAAAGATAGAGGGCCATAGGGAGAGGGCCATTGAGAGAGAGGGCCACAGAGAGAGGGCCACAGAGAGAGGGCCACAAAGAGAGGGACATAGAGAGAGGGCCATAGAGAGAGGGCCATAGAGAGAGGGCCACAGAGAGAGGGCCCCAGAGAGATGGCCACAGAGAGAGGGCCACAGAGAGAGGGCCATAGAGAGAGAGCCATAGAGAGAGGTCCATAGAGAGAGTACCATAGATAGAGTGCCATAGAGAGAGTGCCATAGAGAGAGGGCCATAGAGAGAGAGGGCCATAGAGAGAGAGGGCCACAGAGGGAGGGCAATGCAGAGGGCCATAGAGAGAGCCCGAGAGAGAGCCCGAGAGAGGGCCATAGAGAGAGGGCCATAGAGAGAGGGCCATAGAGAGAGCCCCAGAGAGAGCCCGAGAGAGGGCCATAGAGAGAGGGCAATAGAGAGAGGGCCATAGAGAGAGAGGGCTATAGCGAGAGGGCCATAGAGAGAGGGACATAGAGAGAGGGCCATAGAGAGAGGGCCAAAGAGAGAGAAGGCCATAGAGAGAGAGGACCCTAGAGAGAGGGCCATAGAAAGAGGTCCACAGAGAGAGAGTCATAGAGAGAGGGCCATAGAGAGAGAGCCATAGAGAGAGGGACATAGAGAGAGGGCCGTAGAGTGAGGTCCATAGAGAGATTACCATAGATAGAGTGCCATAGAGAGAGTGCCATAGAGAGAGGGCCACAGAGAGAGGGCCATAGAGAGAGAGCCATAGAGAGAGGTCCATAGAGAGAGTACCATAGATAGAGTGCCATAGAGAGAGTGCCATAGAGAGAGGGCCATAGAGAGAGAGGGCCAGAGAGAGATAGGGCCATAGAGAGAGAGGGTCATAGAGAGAGTGCCATAGAGAGAGGGCCATAGAGATAGGGCCAAAGATAGAGGGCCATAGAGAGAGGGCCATAGAGAGAGGGCCAAAGATAGAGGGCCATAGAGAGAGAGGGCCACAGAGAGAGGGCCACGGAGAGAGGGCCACAGAGAGAGGGCCACAGAGAGCGGGCCCCAGAGAGAGGGCCACAGAGAGAGGGCAACAGAGGGATTGCCACAGAGAGAGGGCCATAGAGAGAGAGCCATAGAGAGAGGGCCATAGAGAGAGTGCCATAGATAGAGTGCCATAGAGAGAGTGCCATAGAGAGAGGGCCATAGAGAGAGAGGGCCAAAGAGAGAGAGGGCCATAGAGAGATAGGGCCATAGAGAGAGAGGGCTATAGAGAGGGGGCCATAGAGAGAGGGCCATAGAGAGAGGGCCAGAGAGAGAAGGCCATTGAGAGAGAGGGCCATAGTGAGAGAAAAAACATAGAGAGTTAGGGCCATATAGAGAGAGGGCCATAGAGAGAGGGACACAGAGAGAGGGCCATATAGAGAGAGGGCCATAGAGAGAGAGGGCCATGGAGAGAGGACTATAGAGAGAGGGCCATAGAAAGAGAGGACCATAGAGAGTGGGCCATAGAGAGAAGGCCATAGATAGAGGGTCTTAGAGAGAGGGCCATAAAGACAGGGCAATAGAGAGAGGGCCATAGAGAGAGGGCCATATAGAGAGGGACGTAGAGAGAGAGCCATAGAGAGAGGGCCATAGAGAGAGGCCCATAGAGAGAGAGTGCCATACAGAGAGGGCCACAGAGAGAGGGCCACAGAGAGAGGGCCACAGAGAGAGGGCCACAGAGTGAGGGCTACAGAGAGAGGGCCACAGAGAGAGGGCCATAGAGAGAGGGCCATAGAGAGAGGGCAATAGAGAGTGCCATACAGAGAGAGTGCTATAGAGCGGGCCATAGAGAGAGAGGGCCATATAGAGATGGCCAAAGAGAGAGAGCCATAGAGAGAGGGCCATAGAGAGAGGGCCATAGAGAGAGGGACATGAAGAGAGGGACATAGAGAGAGACATAGAGAGAGGGAAATAGAGAGAAGCCCATAGAGAGATAGAGAGAGGGCCATAGAGCGGGTCATAGAGAGAGGGCCATAGAGAGAGGGCCATAGAGAGAGGGACATAGAATGAGGGCCGTAGAGAGAGGGCCATAGAGAGAGGACCATAGAGAGAGGGACATAGAGAGAGGGTCATAGATTGGGCCATAGAGAGAGAGGGTCATAGAGAGAGGGCCATTGAGAGAGGGACACAGGGAGAGGGCCATAGAGAGAGAGGGCCACAGATAGAGGGCCACAGAGAGAGGGCCACAGAGAGAGGGCCAATGAGAGAGGGCCACAGAGAGAGGGCCATAGACAGAGGGCCATAGAGAGAGACATAGAGAGAGGGACATTGAGAGAGGGCCATAGAGTGGGGCATAGAGAGGGGCATAGAGAGAGAGAGTCAGACAGAGAGGGCCATAGATAGAGGGCCATAGAGAGAGGGCCGTAGAGAGAGAAACATAGAGAGAGAGGGCTATAGCGAGAGATAGTGTCATAAAGAGAGAGGGCCATAGAGAGAGGGCCTTAGAGAGAGGGCCATAGAGAGTGGGCCATAGAGAGAGACATAGAGAGAGGGACATAGAGAGAGGGCCATAGAGTGGGGCACAGAGATGGCCATAGAGAGAGAGAGTCATACAGAGAGGGCCATAGATAGAGGGCCATAGAGAGAGGGCCGTAGAGAGAGGGCCATAGAGAGAGGGCCATAGAGAGAAGGCCATAGAGAGAGGGGCATAGAAAGAGGGCCATAGAGCGTGCCATAGAGAGGGCCAAAGAGAGAGAGGGCCATAAAGAGAGCGCCATAAAGAGAGGGCCATAGAGAGAGGGCCAGAGAGAGAGGGCCATAGAGAGAGAGAGCCATAGAGAGAGAGGGCCATAGAGAGAGAGGGCCATATAGAGAGATGACCATAGAGCGATTGCCATAGAGAGAGGGCCATAGAGAGAGGGCCATAGAGAGAGGGCCATAGAGAGAGGCACATAAAGAGAGCCACATAGAGTGAGATATAGAGAGCTGACAATAGGGAGATAGAGAGAGGGCCATAGAGCGGGTCATAGAGAAAGGGCCAAACAGAGATGGCCACAGAGAGAGGGCCACAGAGATAGGGACATAGAGAGAGGGCCATAGAGAGGGCCATAGAGAGAGGGCCATAGAGAGAACGAGAGAGGGCTATAGAGCGGGACATACAGCAGGCGATAGAGAGAGGGCCATAGAGAGGGCCATAGAGAGAGGGGCATAGAGAGGGCCACAGAGAGTGGGGCATAGAGAGTGCCATAGCGAGCGCCATAGAGAGTGCCATGGAGAGAGGGCCATAGAGAGAGGGCAATAGAGAGGGCCATAGAGAGAGCCCGAGAGAGAGCCCGAGAGAGGGCCATAGAGAGAGAGCCATAGAGAGAGGGCCATAGAGAGAGCCCCAGAGAGAGCCCGAGAGAGGGCCATAGAGAGATGGCCATAGAGAGAGAGTCATAGAGAGAGGGCCATAGAGAGAGAGCCACAGAGAGAGGGACATAGAGAGAGGGCCATAGAGAGAGGGCCATAGAGGGAGGGCCATAGAGAGAGGGACATAGATAGAGGGCCATAGAGAGAGGACCAAAGATAGAGGGCCATAGGGAGAGGGCCATTGAGAGAGAGGGCCACAGAGAGAGGGCCACAGAGAGAGGGCCACAGAGAGAGGGACATAGAGAGAGGGCCACAGAGAGAGGGCCATAGAGAGAGGGCCACAGAGAGAGGGCCCCAGAGAGAGGGCCACAGAGAGAGGGCCACAGAGAGAGGGCCATAGAGAGAGAGCCATAGAGAGAGGTCCATAGAGAGAGTACCATAGATAGAGTGCCATAGAGAGAGTGCCATAGAGAGAGGGCCATAGAGAGAGAGGGCCATAGAGAGAGAGGGCCACAGAGAGATAGGGCCATAGAGAGAGAGGGTCATAGAGAGAGTGCCATAGAGAGAGGGCCATAGAGAGAGGGCAATGCAGAGGGCCATAGAGAGAGCCCGAGAGAGAGCCCGAGAGAGGGCCATAGAGAGAGGGCCATAGAGAGAGGGCCATAGAGAGAGGGCCATAGAGAGAGAGGGCCATAGCGAGAGGGCCATAGAGAGAGGGACATAGAGAGAGGGCCATAGAGAGAGGGCCAAAGAGAGAGAAGGCCATAGAGAGAGAGGACCCTAGAGAGAGGGCCATAGAAAGAGGTCCATAGAGAGAGAGTCATAGAGAGAGGGCCATAGAGAGAGAGCCATAGAGAGAGGGACATAGAGAGAGGGCCATAGAGTGAGGTCCATAGAGAGATTACCATAGATAGAGTGCCATAGAGAGAGTGCCATAGAGAGAGGGCCACAGAGAGAGGGCCATAGAGAGAGAGCCATAGAGAGAGGTCCATAGAGAGAGTACCATAGATAGAGTGCCATAGAGAGAGTGCCATAGAGAGAGGGCCATAGAGAGAGAGGGCCACAGAGAGATAGGGCCATAGAGAGAGAGGGTCATAGAGAGAGTGCCATAGAGAGAGGGCCATAGAGATAGGGCCAAAGATAGAGGGCCATAGAGAGAGGGCCATAGAGAGAGGGCCAAAGATAGAGGGCCATAGAGAGAGAGGGCCACAGAGAGAGGGCCACGGAGAGAGGGCCACAGAGAGAGGGCCACAGAGAGAGGGCCCCAGAGAGAGGGCCACAGAGAAAGGGCCACAGAGGGAGTGCCACAGAGAGAGGGCCATAGAGAGAGAGCCATAGAGAGAGGGCCATAGAGAGAGTGCCATAGATAGAGTGCCATAGAGAGAGTGCCATAGAGAGAATGCCATAGAGAGAGAGGGCCAAAGAGAGAGAGGGCCATAGAGAGATAGGGCCATAGAGAGAGAGGGCTATAGAGAGGGGGCCATCGATAGAGGGCCCTAGAGAGAGGGGGCAATAGAAAGGGACATAGATAGCAGGCCATAGAGAGAGGGCCATAAAGAGAGGGCCATAGAGAGAGGGCCATAGAGAGAGGGTCATAGAGATAGACATAGAGAGAGGGTCATAGAGAGAGGCCCATAGTGAGATAGAGAGAGAGACATAGAGCGGGTAATAGAGAGAGGGACATAGAGAGAGGGACATAGAGAGAGGGCCATAGAGAGAGGGCCAGAGAGAGAGGGCCCAAGAGAGAGGGCCATAGGGAGAGGGTCATAGAGTGAGGCCATTGAGTGGACCATAGAGAGAGAGGATCATAGAGAGAGGGCCATAGAGAGAGGGGCATAGAAGGAGGTCCATAGAGAGAGAGGGACATAGAGAGAGGGCCACAGGGAGAGAGGGGCATAGAGAGAGGGCCATAGAGAGAGAGGGACATAGAGAGAGGGCCAAAGAGCGAGAGGGCCATAGAGAGAGGGCCATAGAGAGAGGGCCATAGAGAGAGGGCCATAGAGAGAGACATAGAGAGAGGGGGCAATAGAGAAAGGGACATAGATAGCAGGCCATAGAGAGAGGGCCATAGAGAGAGGGCCATAGAGAGAGGGCCATAGAGAGAGGGTCATAGAGATAGACATAGAGAGAGGGACATAGAGAGAGGCCCATAGAGAGATAGAGAGAGAGACATAGAGCGGGTCATAGAGAGAGGGACATAGAGAGAGGGACATAGAGAGAGGGCCATAGAGAGAGGGCCATAGAGAGAGGGCCATAAAGAGAGGGACATAGAGAGAGACATAGAGAGAGGGACATAGAGAGAGGCCCATAGAGAGATAGAGAGAGGGCCATAGAGCGGGTCATAGAGAGAGTGCCATAGAGAGAGGGCCATAGAGAGAGGGACATAGAGTGAGGGCCATAGAGAGAGGGACATAGAGAGAGGGCCATAGGGAGAGCGGGGCATAGAGAGAGGGCCATAGAGAGAGGGCTATAGAGAGAGGGACATAGAGTGAGGGGCATAGAGAGAGAGGGACATAGAGAGAGGGCCATAGAGAGAGAGGGACATAGAGAGAGGGCCATAGAGAGAGAGGGACATAGAGAGAGGGCCATAGAGAGAGGGCCATAGAGAGAGGGCCATAGAGAGAGTGCCATAGAGCGTGCCATAGAGAGAGAGCCATAGAGAGAGGGCCATAGAGAGAGGGCCATAGAGCGGGCCACAGAGAGAGGGCCATAGAGAGAGGGCCATATTGAGAGAGCCTTAGAGAGAGGGCCATAGATAGAGGGCCGTATTGAGAGGGATCTAGAGAGAGTCATAGAGAGAGGGACGTAGAGAGAGGCCCGTAGAGGGATAGAGAGAGGGCCATAGAACGGGTCATAGAGAGAGGACCATAGAGAGAGGGCCATAGAGAGAGGGCCACAGAGAGAGGAACATAGAGAGAGGGCCATAGAGAGAGAGGGCCATAGAGAGAGAGGGTCATAGAGAGAGAGGGCCATAGAGAGAGGGCCATAGAGAGAGGGCCATAGAGAGAGGGCCATAGAGAGAGACATAGAGAGAGGGATAGAGAGAGGCCCATACAGAGATAGAGAGAGGGCCATAGAGCGGGTCATAGAGAGAGGCACAATGAGAGAGGGACATCGAGAGAGGGCCATCGAGAGAGGGCCATAGAGAGAGGGACATAGAGAGAGGGACAAAGAGATAGGCCATAGAGTGGGGCATAGAGAGAGCCATAGAGAGAGTGGGTCATACAGAGCGGGCCATAGATAGAGGGCCATAGAGAGAGGGCCATAGAGAGAGGGCCATAGAGAGAGGGCCATAGAGAGAGGGCCATAGAGAGAGGTCCATAGAGAGAGAGGGACATAGAGAGAGGGCCATAGAGAGAGGGCCATAGAGATAGGGCCATAGAGAGATGGGGCATAGAGAGAGGGTCATAGAGAGAGGGCCATAGAGAGAGGGCCATAGAGAGAGGAACATAGAGAGAGGGCCATAGAGAGAGAGGGCCATAGAGAGAGAGGGTCAGAGAGAGAGAGGGCCATAGAGAGAGGGTCAAAGAGAGAGGGCCATAGAGAGAGGGCCATAGAGAGAGGGCCATAGAGAGAAGGCCATAGATAGAGGGTCTTAGAGAGAGGGCCATAAAGACAGGGCCATAGAGAGAGGGCCATAGAGAGAGGGCCATATAGAGAGGGACATAGAGAGACGGCCACAGAGAGAGGGCCATAGAGAGAGTGTCATAGAGAGTACCATAGAGAGAGAGCCATAGAAAGAGAGGGCCATAGAGAGAGGGCAATAGAGAGAGGGCCATAGAGAGAGGGCCATAGAGAGAGAGGGCATTAGAGAGAGGGCCATAGATGGAGGGCCATAGAGAGACTGGGCCATAGAGAGAGTGGGCCATAGAGAGCAGGCCAAGAGAGCGGTCCATAGAGGGCGGGCCATAGAGAGCTGGCCATAGAGAGCGGGCCATAGAGAGTGGAATAGAGAGAGTGCCATAGAACGGGCCATAGAGAGAGAGGGCCATATAGAGAGGGCCATAGAGAGAGAGCCATAGAGAGATGGCCATAGAGAGAGGGCCACAGAACGGTCCATAGAGAGAGAGGGCCATAGAGAGAGGGCCATATTGAGAGAGCCATAGAGAGAGGGCTATAGAGAGAGGGCCATAAAGAGAGAGACCTAGAGAGAGATATAGAGAGAGGGACATGGAGAGAGGCCCAGAGAGAGACAGAGAGAGGGCCATTGAGAGCGTGCCACAGAGAGAGGGCCATAGAGAGAGGAACATAGAGAGACGGCCATAGAGAGAGAGGGCCATAGAGAGAGAGGGCCAGAGAGAGAGAGGGCCATAGGGAGAGGGTCAAAGAGAGAGGGCCATAGAGAGAGGGCCATAGAGAGAGGGCCATAGAGAGAGGGACATAGAGAGAGGGCCATATAGCTTGCCATAGAGAGGGTCAAAGAGAGAGAGGGCCATAGAGAGAGGGCCATAGAGAGAGGTTCATAGAGAGAGGGCCATAGAGAGAGAGCCAGAGAGAGAGGGCCATAGAGAGAGAGGGCCATAGAGAGAGATGGCCATAGAGAGTTAGGGCCATATAGAGAGATGGCCATAGAGAAAGGGCCATAGAGAGAGGGCCATAGAGAGAGGGCCATGGAGAGAGAGCCATAGAGAGAGGGCCATAGAGAGAGGGCCATAGAGAGAGAGGGCCATAGAGAGAGGGACATAGACGGAGGGCCATAGAGAGACTGGGCCATAGAGAGAGTGGGCCATAGAGAGCGGGCCAAGAGAGCGGGCCATAGAGGGCGGGCCATAGAGAGCGGGCCATAGAGAGCGGGCCATAGAAAGCGGGCCATAGAGAGCGGGCCATAGAGAGAGGGCCATAGAGAGAGGGCCATAGAGAGAGGGCCATAGAGAGAGTGCCATAGAGTGAGGGCCATAGGGCAACACGGTGGCATAGTGGTTAGCACTGGTGCCTCACAGCGCCAGGGACCCAGGTTCGAATCTGACCTCGGGTGACTGTCTGTGTGGAGTTTGCACATTCTCCCCGTGTCTGCGTGGGTTTCCTCCGGGTGCTCCGGTTTCCTCCCACAGTCCAAAAATGTGCGGGTTAGGTTGATTTGGCTATGATAAATTGACCCTTAGTGTTAGGGGGGGATTAAATATGTGGGGTTACGGGGATAGGATGGGATATGTTAGGGGGAATTAAATACGTGGGGTTACGGGGATAGGGTGGGATATGTGTTAGTGCAGGCTCGATGGGGATTCTGTGTCAGAAAGCAGCGATAGGGTACTGGATTTGGATGATCAGCCATGATCGTATTGAATGGTGGAGCAGGCTCGACGGGCCGAATGGCCTACTCCTGCTCCTAGTTTCTATGTTTCTATGTTTCTATAGAGAGAGGGCCATAGAGAGAGGGCCATAGAGAGAGGGCCATAGAGAGTGGGCCATAGAGAGTGGGCCATAGAGAGTGGGCCATAGAGAGAGGGCCATAGAGAGAGAGCCATAGAGAGAGGGCCATAGAGAGAGGGCCATAGAGAGAGGAGCATAGAGAGAGTGCCATCGAGAGAGAGCCATAGAGAGAGGGACATAGAGAGAGAGGAACAAGACTGGGAACTGAATATCCAGGGGTATTCAACATTCAGGAAGGATAGAATAAAAGGAAAAGGGAGTGGGGCAGCATTGCTGATTAAAAAGGAGATTAACGCAATTGCTAGGAAGGGCATTGGCTTGGAGGATGTGGAATCAATATGGGTTGAGCTGCAGAACACCAAAGGGCAGAAAACGTTAGTGGGGGTTGTGTACAGACCTCCAAACAGTAGTAGTGAGGTGGGAGAGGGTATGAAACAGGAAATCAGAGGTGCATGCAAAAAAGGCGCAGCAGTTATCATGGGTGACTTTAATATGCATATAGATTGGGCTACTCAAACTGGAAGCAATACGGTGGAGGAGGATTTCCTGGAGTGTTTAAGGGATGGTTTCCTAAACCAATATGTTGAGGAACCAACTAGAGGGGAGGCCATCCTGGACTGGGTGTTGTGTAATGAGGAAGGACTAATCAGCAATCTTGTGGTGCGAGGACGTTCGAGGAAGAGTGACCATAGTGTGGTGGAGTTCTACATTAGGATGGAGAAGGAAACAGTTAATTCAGAGACCATGGTCCAGAACTTAAATAAGGGCAACTTTGAGGGTATGAGGCGTGAATTGGCGAGGTTAGATTGGCAAGCGAAATTTAAGGGGTTATCAGAGGAAGGGCAATGGCAGACATTTAGAGATCGCATGGATGAACTGCAGCAATTGTACATCCCTGTCTGGCGTAAAAATAAAAAAGGGAAGGTGGCTCAACCATGGCTAACAAGGGAAATCAGGGATAGTATTAAAAGCAAGGAAGTGGCATACAAATTGGCCAGAAGTAGCAGCAAACCCGGGGACTGGGAGAACTTTAAAACTCAGCAGAGGAGGACGAAGGGTTTGATTAGGGCAGGGAAAATAAAATATGAAAGGAGGCTTGAGGAGAACATTAAAACGGAGCGCAAAAGCTTCTATAAATATGTAAAAAGAAAGAGGTTAGTAAAAACAAACGTAGGTCCCCTGCAGTCAGAAACAGGGGAAGTCATAATGGGGAACAAAGAAATGGCAGATCAATTGAACAAGTACTTTGGTTCGGTGTTTACTGTGGAGGACACAAACAACCTTCCCGAAATAAAAGAGATCAAAGGATCTGGTAAGAGGGAGGAGCTGAGGGAAATCCTTATCAGTCGGGAAAAGGTGTTGGGGAAATTGATGGGACTGAAGGCTGATAAATCCCCAGGGCCTGATGGTCTGCATCCCAGAGTACTTAAGGAGGTGGCCTTGGAAATAGTGGATGCATTGACGATCATTTTCCAACATTCCTTAGACTCTGAATCAGTTCCGAAGGAGTGGAGGGTGGCTAATGTAACCCCTCTTTTTAAAAAAGGAGGGAGGGAGAAATCAGGGAATTATAGACCGGTCAGCCTGACATCGGTGGTGGGTAAAATGATGGAATCAATTATTAAAGATGTCATAACAGACCATTTGGAAAGTGGCGACATGATAGGTCCAAGTCAGCATGGATTTGTGATAGGGAAATCATGCTTGACAAATCTTCTGGAATTTTTTGAGGATGTTTCCAATAGGGTGGACGGGGGGGAACCAGTAGATGTGGTGTATTTGGACTTTCAGATGACCTTCGACAAGGTCCCACACAAGAGATTGGTGTGCAAAGTTAAGGCACATGGGATTGGGGGTAATGTGTTGACGTGGATTGAGAACTGGTTGGCACACAGGAAACAAAGAGTAGGAGTAAATGGGTACTTTTCAGAATGGCAGGCAGTGACCAGCGGGGTACCGCAGGGTTCGGTGCTGGGGCCCCAGCTGTTTACATTATATATTAATGATTTGGACGAAGGGATTAATTGTAATATCTCCAAATTTGCGGATGACACTAAATTGGGAGGCAGTGTGAACAATGAGAAGGATGCTGGGATGCTACAGAGTGACTTGGACAGGTTGGGTGAATGGGCAAATGTATGGCAGATGAAGTACAATGTGAATAAATGTGAGGTTATCCACTTTGGTGGTAAAAATAGGGAGGCAGACTATTACCTGAATGGTGGCAGATTAGGGAAAGGGGAGGTGCAACGAGACCTGGGCGTCATGGTACATCAGTCACTGAAGGTGGGAAGGCAAGTGCAGCAGGCAGTCAAGAAAGCAAATGGCATGATGGCCTTCATAGCAAGGGGATTTGAGTACAGGAGTAGGGAGGTGATGCTACAGTTGTACAGGGCCTTGGTGAGGCCACACCTGGAGTATTGTGTGCAGTTTTGGTCTCCTAACTTGAGGAAGGACATTCTTGCTATTGAGGGAGTGCAACGAATGTTCACTAGATTGATTCCTGGGATGGCCAGATTGACATATCAAGAAAGACTGGATCAACTGAACTTGTATCCTCTGGAGTTCAGAAGAATGAGGGGGGATCTTATAGAGACGTTTAAAATCCTGACTGGTTTAGACAAATTAGATGCGGGCAGAATGTTTCCAATGTTAGGGAAAACTAAAACCAGGGGTCACAGTCTAAGGATAAAGGGGAAGCCATTTAAGACTGAGATGAGGAGAAACTTCTTCACCCAGAGAGTGGTGAATCTGTGGAATTCTCTACCACAGAAGGTTGTTGAGGCCAGTTCGCTAAATATATTCAAAAGGGAGTTAGATATATTACTCACAACTAGGGGGATCAAGGGGTATGGCGAGAAAGCAGGAATGGGGTACTGAGGTAGCATGTTCAGCCATGAACGCATTGAATGGCGGTGCAGGCTCGCAGGACCGAATGGTCTACTCCTGCACCTATTTTCTATGTTTCTATGTATCTAACATAGAGAGAGAGAGCCATAGAGAGAGGGCCATCCAGTGGGCCATAGAGAGAGAGCCACAGAGAGAGAGTCATAGAGAGAGGGCCATAAAGAGAGGGACATAGAGAGAGAGGGCCATAGAGAGAGGCCCATTGACAGAGGGCCATAGAGAGAGGGTCATAGAAAGAGGGGCATAGAGCGAGGTCCATAGAGAGAGAGCCATAGAGAGAGGGACATAGAGAGAGACAGTACAAACCATGTTGTAATCTCTGGTTTGTTGTCGGTGCCACGTGCTAGCGAGTTGCGGAACAGGGAGAGTGTGCAGATAAACACGTGGCTGCAGGAATGGCGTTGGGGGGAGGGTTTCAGTTATGTGGATAATTGGAGCACATTCTGGGGAAGGTGGGACCTGTACAAACAGGGCGGTTTGCACCTGAACCAGAGGGGCACCAATATCCTGGGAGGGAAATTTGCTGCGGCTCTTCGGGGGGGTTTAAACTAATTTGTCAGGGGGATGGGAAAAAGGGCTGTAGTCCAGGAGCCAGTGGTGAGTGTAGGGAGGTACTGAGGAGGGTATCAAGGTCGCAGGAATGTACCGGCAGACAGGAAGGTGGCTTGAAGTGTGTCTACTTCAATGCAAGGAGCATCCGGAATAAGGTAGGAGAACTTGGAGCGTGGATTGGTACTTGGGACTACGATGTGGTGGCCATTACGGAGACATGGTTAGAACAGGGACAGGAATGTTTGTTGGAAGTTCCGGGGTATAGATGTTTCAGTAAGAGTAGGGAAGGTGGTAAGAAAGGTGGAGGAGTAGCATTGTTAATCAAGGATAGTTTAACAGCGGCAGAAAGGCAGTTCGAGGGGGATCTGCCGTCTGAGGTAATATGGGCTGAAGTTAGAAATAGGAAAGGAGCGGTCACGTTGTTAGGAGTTTTCTACAGGCCCCCAAATAGTAATAGAGATGTGGAGGAAGAAATTGCAAAGCAGATTATGAATAGGTGTGGAGGTCACAGAGTAGTTGTCATGGGTGACTTCAGCTTTCCAAAAATTGATTGGAACCTTTGTAGGTCAAACAGTTCGGATGGGATAGTTTTTGCACAGTGTGTGCAGGAGGGTTTCCTGACACAATATGTGGATAGGCCGACAAGAGGTGGGGCCACATTGGATTTGGTACTGTGTAATGAACCGGGCCAAGTGTTTGATTTGTATGTGGGAGAGCACTTTGGAGATAGTGACCACAATTCGGTGACTTTCACTATTGCAATGGAGAGGGATAGGGCCATACGGCAGGGCAGGGTTTATAATTGGGTGAGGTGTAATTATGATGCGATTAGGCAAGAATTAGGGAGCATAAGATGGGAACAGAAACTATCAGGGAAAGGCAAAAACGAAAAGTGGAGCTTTTTCATGGAGCAATTACTGCGTGTCCTTGATAGGTATGTCCCTGTCAGGCAGGGAGGAAATGGCCGAGTGAGAGAACCATAGTTCACAAAAGAGGTTGAATGTCTAGTCAAGAGGAAAAAGGAAGCGTATGTAATGATGAGAAAACAAGGTTCAGTTGGGTCGATTGAGGGGTACAAGGTAGCAAGGAATGAGCTAAAAAAAAGGAGCTTAGGAGTGCTAGGAGGGGGCATGAGAAGTCCTTGGCGGGTCGGATCAAGGAAAACCCCAAGGCTTTTTACTCTTATGTGAGAAATAAAAGAATGACCAGGGTGAGGGTAGGGCCGGTCAAGGACAGTAGTGGGAACTTGTGCATGGAGTCAGAAGAGATAGGAGAGGTGATGAATGAATACTTTTCGTCAGTGTTCACCGAGGAGAGGGTCCATGTTTTTGAGGATGAGAGTGTGATAAAGGTGGATAGGCTGGAGGAGGTAGATGTTCTGAGGGAAGATGTTTTAGCAATTTTGAAGAACCTGAGGGTCGATAAGTCCCCTGGGCCAGATGGGATATATCCTAGGATTCTTTGGGAGGCAAGGGAGGAGATTGCAGAGCCTTTGGCTTTGATCTTTGGGTCCTCACTGTCCACGGGGATGGTGCCAGAGGACTGGAGAGTGGCGAATGTTGTTCCTCTCTTCAAGAAAGGAAATAGGAATGACCCTGGTAATTATAGGCCGGTTAGTCTTACTTCGGTGGTTGGTAAGATAATGGAAAAGGTCCTGAGGGATAGGATTTATGACCATTTGGAAAGATGCAACTTAATCCGGGATAGTCAACACGGATTCGTGAAGGGTAAGTCTTGCCTAACAAATTTGATTGAATTCTTTGAGGAGGTAACTAAGTGTGTAGATGAAGGTAGAGCAGTTGATGTCGTATACATGGATTTTAGTAAGGCGTTTGATAAGATACCCCATGGTCGGCTCATGAAGAAACTAAGGAGTTGTGGGATAGAGGGAAATTTGGCCGATTGGATAAGTAACTGGCTATCTCATAGAAGGCAGAGGGTGGTGGTGGATGGAAAATTTTCGGACTGGAGACCAGTTACCAGCGGTGTGCCACAGGGGTCGGTGCTGGGTCCTCTGCTGTTTGTGATTTTTATCAATGACTTGGAGGAGGGGACTGAAGGGTAGATCAGTAAATTTGCTGATGACACCAAGATTGGTGGAGTAGTAGATGAGGTGGAGGGCTGTTGTAGGCTGCAAAGAGACATTGATAGGATGCAGAGCTGGGCCGAAAAATGGCAGATGGAATTTAACCCTGATAAGTGCGAGGTGATTCATTTTGGTAGGGCAAATTTGAATAAGGATTACAGGGTCAACGGCAGGGTTCTGAGGAACGTGGAGGAACAGAGGGATCTGGGGGTTCATATCCACAGATCTCTGAAGGTTGCCACTCAAGTGGATAGAGCAGTAAAGAAGGCCTATGGTGTGTTGGCGTTTATTTACAGAGGTTTTGAGTTTAAGAACCGTGAGGTTATGCTGCAACTGTACAGGACCTTGGTGAGACCACATTTGGAATATTGTGTGCAGTTCTGGTCACCTCACTATAGGAAGGAAGTGGATGCATTGGAAAGAGTGCAAAGGAGATTTACCAGGATGCTGCCTGGTTTGTGGGGGAGGTCTTATGAGGAAAGATTGAGGGAGTTGGGGCTTTTCTCTTTAGAGCGGAGGAGGATGAGAGGCGACTTAATAGAGGTTTATAAGATGCTGAGGGGGTAGATAGAGTGGATGTTCAGAGACTATTTCCTCGGGTGGATGTAGCTGTTACAAGGGTGCATAAATATCAGGTGCATGGCGGGAGATATAGAAGGGATGTCCGAGGTAGATTCTTTACTCAGAGAGTGGTTGCGGTGTGGAATGGACTGCCAGCAGTGATAGTGGAGTCGGACACTTTAGGAACTTTCAAGCGGTTATTGTATAAGCACATGGAGCACACCAGAATGATAGGGAGTGGGATAGCTTGATCTTGGTTTCGGACAATGCTCGGCACAACATCGAGGGCCGAAGGGCCTGTACTGTGCTGTACTGTTCTATGTTCTATGTTCTATAGAGGGAGGGCCATAGAGAGAGCCATAGAGAGAGTGCCATAGAGAGAGGGCCATAGAGGGAGGGCCATAGAGAGAGTGCCATAGAGAGAGGGCCATATAGTGAGTTCCATAGAGTGAGGTCCATAGAGAGAGGTCCATAGAGAGAGGGCAATAGAGAGAGGGCCATAGAGAGAGGGCCACAGAGAGAGGGCCATAGAGAGAGGGCCATAGAGAGAGAGCCATGGAGAGAGGGCCATAGAGAGAGGACGAAGGAAAGAGAACCATGGAGAGAGGGCCATGGAGAGAGGGCCATAGAGAGATGGCCATAGAGAGAGGGCCATAGAGAGAGGACCATAGAGAGAGGGCCATAGAGGGAGGGCCATAGAGAGATGGCCATATATAGAGTTGGCCATAGAGAGAGGGCCATAGAGAGAGGGCCATATAGTGAGGTCCATAGAGTGAGGTCCATAGAGAGAGGTCCATGGAGAGAGGGCCATAGAAAGAGGGACATAGAGAGAGGGCCATAGAGAGAAGGCCATAGAGAGAAGGCCATAGAGAGAGGGCCATAGAGAGAGGGACATAGAGAGAGGTGCATAGAGAGAGGGCCATAGAGAGAGGGCCATAGAGAGAGGGCCATGGAGAGAGGGCCGTAGAGAGAAGGCCATAGAGGGAGCGCCATAGAGGGAGGGCCATAGAGAGATGGCCATATATAGAGTTGGCCATAGAGAGAGGGCCATAGAGAGAGGGCCATATAGTGAGGTCCATAGAGTGAGGTCCATAGAGAGAGGTCCATAGAGAGAGGGTCATAGAGAGAGGGCCATAGAGAGTTGGCCATAGAGACAGGGCCATAGAGAGAAGGCCATAGAGAGAGGGCCATAGAGAGAAGGCCATAGAGAGAGGGCCATAGAGAGAGGGACATAGAGAGAGGTGCAAAGAGAGAGGGCCATAGAGAGAGGGCCATAGAGAGAGGGCCATGGAGAGAGGGCCATAGAGAGAGGGCCATAGAGAGAGGGACATAGAGAGAGGGCCATAGAGAGAGGGCCAAAGAGAAAGGGCCATAGAGAGAGGGCCATAGAGAGAGGACAGATAGAGAGAGGGCAATAGAGAGAGGGCCATAGAGAGACGGCCATATAGTGGGCGATATAGAGAGGGCCATAGAGAGAGGGCCATAGAGAGAGGGCCATAGAGAGAGAGGCATAGATAGGGCCATAGAGAGACGGACATAGAGAGACGGCCAGAGAGGGAGGGCCATAGAGAGAGGGCCATAGAGAGAGGGCCATAGAGAGAGGGCCATAGAGAGAGGGCCATAGGGAGGGTGCCACAGGGAGAGGGCAATAGGGAGGGGGCCATAGGGAGAGGGCCTTAGAGTGAGGGCCATAGAGAGAGGGTCATAGAGAGAGTGCCATAGAGAGAGGGCCATAGAGAGAGGGCCATCGAGAGAGGGCCATAGAGAGATGGCCACAGAGAGAGGGCAATAGAGAGAGTGCCATAGAGAGAGGGCCAAAGAGAGAGGGCCATAGAGAGAGGGCCATAGAGAGAGGGCCATAGACAGAGGGACATAGAGAGATAGCGAGATGGCGATAGAGAGAGAGCCATAGAGAGATAGAGAAGGGCCACAGAGAGAGGGCCATAGAGAGAGTGCCACAGAGAGAGGGCCATATAGAGATTGCCATAGAGAGAGGGCCATAGAGAGAGGCCCATAGAGAGAGAGCCATATAGAGATAGAGAGAGGGCCATCGATTGGGCCATAGAGAGTGGTCCATACAGTGGGCCATAGAGAGAGAGCGATCGAGAGAGGGCCATAAAGCGAGGGACAGAGAGAGAGAGGGCCATAGAGAGAGGAACATAGAGAGAGGGCCATATAAAGAAAGCCATAGAGAGAGCCATAGAGAGTGCCATAGACAGAGTGCAATAGAGAGAGGGACAAAGAGAGAGTGCCATAGAGGGAGGGCCATAGAGGGAGGGTCATAGAGAGAGGGCCATAGAGAGAGGGCCATAGAGAGAGGGCCATAGGGAGAGGGCCATAGAGTGAGGTACATAGAGTGAGGAACATAGAGTGAGGTCCATAGAGAGAGGGCCATAGAGAGACGGCCATAGGTCGAGGGCCATAGAGAGAGGGCCATAGAGGGTGGGCCATAGAGAGAGGGCCATAGAGAGAGGGCCATAGAGAGAGGTCCATAGAGAGAGGGCCATAGAGAGAGGGCCATAGAGAGAGAGGGCCATAGAGAGTGGGCCATAGAGAGAGGGTCATAGAGAGCGGGCCATAGAGAGAGGGCCATAGAGAGAGGGACATAGAGATAGAGGGCCATAGAGAGAGGGCCATAGAGAGAGCGGGCCATAGAGAGCGGGCCATAGAGAGTGGGCCATAGAGAGCGGGCCAGAGAGAGCGGGCCATAGAGAGCGGGCCACAGAGAGAGCGCCATAGAGATTGGGCCATAGAGAGTGGGCCATAGCGAGTGGGCCATAGACAGTGGGCCATAGAGAGAGGGCCATAGAGAGAGGGCCATAGAGAGAGGGCCATGGAGAGAGGGCCATAGAGACAGGGCCATAGAGAGAAAGACATGGAGAGAGGGCCATGAGGGGAGCCATAGAGAGAGGGAGCCATAGAGAGAGGGCCATAGAGAGAGGGACATAGAGAGAGGGCCATAGAGAGAGGGCCATAGAGAGAGCCAAAGAGAGGGCCATAAAGAGAGGGCCATAGAGAGGGACAGAGAGAGAGGGACATAGAGAGAGGGCCATAGAGAGAGGGCCATAGAGAGAGGGCCATAGAGAGAGGGTCATAGAGAGAGGGCCATAGAGCGTGCCATAGAGAGGGCCAAAGAGAGAGAGGGCCATAGAGAGAGGGACACAGAGAGAGGTCCAAATAGAGAGTGGGCCATAGAGAGAGGGCCATAGAGAGAGGGCCAGAGAGAGAGGGCCATTGAGAGAGATTGCCATAGAGAGAGAGGGACATAGAGAGTTAGGGCCTTATAGAGAGAGGGCCATAGGGAGAGCCATAGAGAGGGCCATAAAGAGAGGGCCATAGAGAGAGGGACATAGAGAGAGAGGGCCATAGAGAGAGGGTCATAGAGAGAGCGCCATAGAGCGTGCCATAGAGAGGGCCAAAGAGAGAGAGGGCCATAGAGAGAGGGACATAGAGAGAGGTCCATATAGAGAAAGTCCATAGAGAGAGGGCCATAGAGAGAGGGCCAGAGAGAGAGGGCCATTGAGAGAGAGGGCCATAGAGAGAGAGGGACTTCGAGAGTTTGGGCCGTATAGAGAGAGGGCCATAGAGAGAGGGACACAGGGAGAGGGCAATATAGAGAGAGGGCCATAGAAAGAGAGGACCATAGAGAGTGGGCCATGGAGAGAAGGCTTAGATAGAGGGTCTTAGAGAGAGGGCCAAAAAGACAGGGCCATAGAGAGAGGGCCATAGAGAGAGGGCCATATAGAGAGGGTCATAGAGAGGCGGCCACAGAGAGAGGGCCATAGAGAGAGTGTCATAGAGAGTACCATAGAGAAAGAGCCATGGAGAGAGAGGTCCATAGAGAGAGGGCAATAGAGAGAGGGCCATAGAGAGAGGGCCATAGAGAGAGAGGGCATTAGAGAGAGGGCCATAGATGGAGGGCCATAGAGAGACTGGGCCATAGAGAGAGTGGGCCATAGAGAGCGGGCCAAGAGAGCGGTCCATAGAGGGCGGGCCATAGAGAGCTGTCCATAGAGAGCGGGCCATAGAGAGTGGCATAGAGAGAGTGCCATAGAGCGGGCCATAGAGAGAGAGGGCCATATAGAGAGGGCCATAGAGAGAGAGCCATAGAGAGATGGCCATAGAGAGAGGGCCATAGAGCGGGCCATAGAGAGCTGGCCATAGAGAGCAGGCCATAGAGAGTGGCATAGAGAGAGTGCCATAGAATGGGCCATAGTAAGAGAGGCCATATAGAGAGGGCCATAGAGAGAGAGCCATAGAGAGATGGCCATAGAGACAGGGCCATAGAGCCGTCCATAGAGAGAGAGGGCCATAGAGAGAGGGCCATATTGAGAGAGCCATAGAGAGAGGGCCATAGAGAAAGGGCCAGAAAGAGAGAGACCTAGAGAGAGATATAGAGAGAGGGACATGGAGAGAGGCCCATAGAGAGATAGAGAGAGGGCCATTGAGAGCGGGCCACAGAGGGAGGGCCATAGAGAGAGGAACATAGAGAGCCGGCCATAGAGAGAGAGGGCCATAGAGAGAGAGGGTCAGAGAGAGAGAGGGCCATAGAGAGAGGGTCAAAGAGAGAGGGCCATAGAGAGAGGGCCATAGAGAGAGGGCCATAGAGAGAGGGACATAGAGAGAGGGCCATATAGCTTGCCATAGAGAGGGCCAAAGAGAGAGAGGGCCATAGAGAGAGATGGCCATAGAGAGTTAGGGCCATATAGAGAGAGGGCCATAGAGAAAGGGCCATAGAGAGAGGGCCATAGAGAGAGGGCCATGGAGAGAGGGCCATAGAGAGAGGGCCATAGAGAGAGGGCCATAGAGAGAGAGGGCCATAGAGAGAGGGACATAGACGGAGGGCCATAGAGAGACTGGGCCATAGAGAGAGTGGGCCATAGAGAGCGGGCCAAGAGAGCGGGCCATAGAGGGCGGGCCATAGAGAGCGGGCCAAGAGAGCGGGCCATAGAGGGCGGGCCATAGAGAGCGGGCCATAGAGAGCGGGCCATAGAGAGCGGGCCATAGAGAGAGGGCCATAGAGAGAGGGCCATAGAGAGAGGGCCATAGAGAGAGGGCCATAGAGAGAGGGGCAGAGAGTGAGGGCCATAGAGAGAGGGCCATAGAGAGAGGGCCATAAAGAGAGGGCCATAGAGAGTGGACCATAGAGAGAGGGGCATAGAGAGAGAGGAACAAGGCTGGGAACTGAATATCCAGGGGTATTCAACATTCAGGAAGGATAGAATAAATAGGAAAAGCGGGTGGGGTAGCATTGCTGATTAAAAAGGAGATTAATGCAATTGCTAGGAAGGACATTGGCTTGGAGGATGTGGAATCAATATGGGTTGAGCTGCAGAACACCAAAGGGCAGAAAACGTTAGTGGCGGTTGTGTACAGACCTCCAAACAGTAGTAGTGAGGTGGGGGAGGGTATGAAACAGGAAATTAGAGGTGCATGCAAAAAAGGCGCAGCAGTTATCATGGGTGACTTTAATATGCATATAGATTGGGCTACTCAAACTGGAAGCAATACGGTGGAGGAGGATTTCCTGGAGTGTTTAAGGGATGGTTTCCTAAACCAATATGTTGAGGAACCAGCTAGAGGGGAGGCCATCCTGGACTGGGTGTTGTGTAATGAGGAAGGACTAATGAGCAATCTTGTGGTGCGAGGCCCTTTGGGGAAGAGTGACCATAGTGTGGTGGAGTTCTACATTAGGATGGAGAAGGAAACAGTTAATTCAGAGACCATGGTCCAGAACTTAAATAAGGGCAACTTTGAGGGTATGAGGCGTGATTTGGCTAGGTTAGATTGGCAAGCGATATTTAAGGGGTTATCAGTGGAAGGGCAATGGCAGACATTTAGAGATCGCATGGATGAACTACAGCAATTGTACATCCCGGTCTGGCGTAAAAATAAAAAAGGGAAGGTGGCTCAACCATGGCTAACAAGGGAAATCAGGGATAGTATTAAAAGCAAGGAAGTGGCATACAAATTGGCCAGAAGTAGCAGCAAACCCGGGGACTGGGAGAACTTTAAAACTCAGCAGAGGAGGACGAAGGGTTTGATTAGGGCAGGGAAAATAAAATATGAAAGGAGGCTTGAGGAGAACATTAAAATGGACTGCAAAAGCTTCTATAAATATGTAAAAAGAAAGAGGTTAGTAAAAACAAACGTAGGTCCCCTGCAGTCAGAAACAGGGGAAGTCATAATGGGGAACAAAGAAATGGCAGATCAATTGAACAAGTACTTTGGTTCGGTGTTTACTGTGGAGGACACAAACAACCTTCCGGAAATAAAAGAGATCAAAGGATCTGGTAAGAGGGAGGAGCTGACAGAAATCCTTATCAGTCGGGAAAAGGTGTTGGGGAAATTGATGGGACTGAAGGCTGATAAATCCTCAGGGCCTGATGGTCTGCATCCCAGAGTACTTAAGGAGGTGGCCTTGGAAATAGTGAATGCATTGACGATCATTTTCCAACATTCCTTAGACTCTGGATCAGTTCCGAAGGAGTGGAGGGTGGCTAATGTAACCCCTCTTTTTAAAAAAGGAGGGAGGGAGAAAGCAGGGAATTATAGACCGGTCAGCCTGACATCGGTGGTGGGTAAAATGATGGAATCAATTATTAAAGATGTCATAACAGACCATTTGGAAAGTGGCGACATGATAGGTCCAAGTCAGCATGGATTTGTATTAGGGAAATCATGCTTGACAAACCTTCTGGAATTTTTTGAGGATGTTTCCAATAGGGTGGACGGGGGTGAACCAGTAGATGTGGTGTATTTGGACTTTCAGATGACCTTCGACAAGGTCCCACACAAGAGATTGGTGTGCAAAGTTAAGGCACATGGGATTGGGGGTAATGTGTTGACGTGGATTGAGAACTGGTTGGCACACAGGAAACAAAGAGTAGCAGTAAATGGGCACTTTTCAGAATGGCAGGCAGTGACCAGCGGGGTACCGCAGGGTTCGGTGCTGGGGCCCCAGCTGTTTACATTATATATTAATGATTTGGACGAAGGGATTAATTGTAATATCTCCAAATTTGCGGATGACACTAAATTGGGAGGCAGTGTGAACAATGAGAAGGATGCTAGGATGCTACAGAGTGACTTGGACAGGTTGGGTGAATGGGCAAATGTATGGCAGATGAAGTACAATGTGAATAAATGTGAGGTTATCCACTTTGGTGGTAAAAATAGGGAGGCAGACTATTACCTGAATGTTGGCAGATTAGGGAAAGGGGAGGTGCAACGAGACCTGGGCGTCATGGTACATCAGTCACTGAAGGTGGGAAGGCAAGTGCAGCAGGCAGTCAAGAAAGCAAATGGCATGATGGCCTTCATAGCAAGGGGATTTGAGTACAGGAGTAGGGAGGTGATGCTACAGTTGTACAGGGCCTTGGTGAGGCCACACCTGGAGTATTGTGTGCAGTTTTGGTCTCCTAACTTGAGGAAGGACATTCTTGCTATTGAGGGAGTGCAACGAATGTTCACTAGATTGATTCCTCGGATGGCCAGACTGACATATCAAGAAAGACTGGATCAACTGAACTTGTATCCTCTGGAGTTCAGAAGAATGAGGGGGGATCTTATAGAGACGTTTAAAATCCTGACTGGTTTAGACAAATTAGATGCGGGCAGAATGTTTCCAATGTTAGGGGAAACTAAAACCAGGGGTCACAGTCTAAGGATAAAGTGGAAGCCATTTAAGACTGAGATGAGGAGGAACTTCTTCACCCAGAGAGTGGTGAATCTGTGGAATTCTCTACCACAGAAGGTTGTTGAGGCCAGTTCGCTAAATATATTGAAAAGGGAGTTAGATATATTACTCACAACTGGGGGGATCAAGGGGTATGGTGAGAAAGCAGGAATGGGGTACTGAGGTAGCATGTTCAGCCATGAACGCATTGAATGGCGGTGCAGGCTCGCAGGACCGAATGGTCTAATCCTGTACCTATTTTCTATGTTTCTATGTTTCTAACATAGAGAGAGAGAGCCATAGAGAGAGGGCCATCCAGTGGGCCATAGAGAGAGAGCCACAGAGAGAGAGTCATAGAGAGAGGGCCATAGAGAGAGAGGCCCATTGACAGAGGGCCATAGAGAGAGGGTCATAGAGAGAGGGACATAGAGAGAGACAGTACAAACCATGTTGTAATCTCTGGTTTGTTGTCGGTGCCACGTGCTAGCGAGTTGCGGAACAGGGAGAGTGTGCAGATAAACACGTGGCTGCAGGAATGGCATTGGGGGGAGGGTTTCAGTTATGTGGATAATTGGAGCACATTCTGGGGAAGGTGGGACCTGTACAAACAGGGCGGTTTGCACCTGAACCAGAGGGGCACCAATATCCTGGGAGGGAAATTTGCTGCGGCACTTCGGGGGGGTTTAAACTAATTTGTCAGGGGGATGGGAAAAAGGGCTGTAGTCCAGGAGCCAGTGGTGAGTGTAGGGAGGTACTGAGGAGGGTATCAAGGTCGCAGGAATGTACCGGCAGACAGGAAGGTGGCTTGAAGTGTGTCTACTTCAATGCAAGGAGCATCCGGAATAAGGTAGGAGAACTTGGAGCGTGGATTGGTACTTGGTACTACGATGTGGTGGCCATTACGGAGACATGGTTAGAACAGGGACAGGAATGTTTGTTGGAAGTTTCGGGGTATAGATGTTTCAGTAAGAGTAGGGAAGGTGGTAAGAACGGTGGAGGAGTAGCATTGTTAATCAAGGATAGTTTAACAGCGGCAGAAAGGCAGTTCGAGGGGGATCTGCCGTCTGAGGTAATATGGGCTGAAGTAAGAAATAGGAAAGGAGCGGTCACGTTGTTAGGAGTTTTCTACAGGCCCCCAAATAGTAATAGAGATGTGGAGGAAGAAATTGCAAAGCAGATTATGAATAGGTGTGGAGGTTACAGAGTAGTTGTCATGGGTGACTTCAGCTTTCCAAAAATTGATTGTAACCTTTGTAGGTCAAACAGTTCGGATGGGATAGTTTTTGCACAGTATGTGCAGGAGGGTTTCCTGATACAATATGTGGATAGGCCGACAAGAGGTGGGGCCACATTAGATTTGGTACTGTGTAATGAACCGGGCCAAGTGTTTGATTTGTATGTAAAAAAAATGAGAAGTCGCACAACACCAGGTTATAGTCGAACAGATTTATTTAATTTTACAAGCTTTCGGAGCGGTTCGCTCCTTCCTCAGGTAGGGTAGCAGTGAGAGAATCTCCCAGAATTCACAATATAAACACAGAGAAAATCTATTCAAATCTTTCCCTACATCAAAGACACACTAAGAGCACAGCCAAGACAATGAGATGTGTCCCAGGGGGTCCAACGTGTCAAAACACCTGCTGGCTGCATATCCTGTCAATTTGTGTTGGTTCTTGTGTTAGTCTTTTTAAAAAAAAACACCTGGAAAGACCGGCCGTGATGTCAAGTCACGTTCTGTATCGTGACATGAACCCAATATCGCGATTGAGGCCATCCTCATGAGTGCGGACCTTGGCTATCAGTTTCTGCTCTATGATTTTGCGCTGTCGTGTATCCCGAAGGCCGCCTTGGAGAACGCTTACCCGCAGATCCGAGGCTGAATGCCCCTGGCTGCTGAAGTGTTCCCCGATTGGGAGGCAACCCTCCTGCCTGGCGATTGTTGCGCGGTGTCCGTTCATACATTGTCTCAGTGTCTGCATGGTCTCGCCGATGTACCATGCTCTGGAGCATCCTTTACTGCAACGTATGAGGTAGACAACGTTGGCCGAGTCACGAGTATGTACCGTGTACCTGGTGGGTAGTGTCCTCACGTGTGATGATGGTATCTCTGTCCATGATTTGGCATGTCTTGCAGAGGTTGCCGTGGCAGGGTTGTGTGGTGTCGTGGGCCATAGAGAGAGGGCCATAGGGAGAGTGCCATAGGGAGAGTGCCATAGGGAGAGGGCCATAGGGAGAGGGCCATAGGGAGAGTGCCATAGAGAGAGGGCCATAGAGAGAGGGCCATAGGGAGAGGGCCATAGGGAGAGTGCCATAGAGAGAGGGCCATAGAGAGAGGGCCATAGAGAGAGGGCCATAGAGAGAGGGCCATAGAGAGAGGGCCATAGGGAGAGTGCCATAGGGAGAGTGCCATATGGAGAGGGCCATAGAGAGAGGGGCACAGAGAGAGGGCCATAGAGAGAGGGCCATAGAGAGATTGCCATAGAGGGCCATAGATAGAGAGCCATAGAGAGAGGGCCAAGGAGAGTGGGCCATAGTGAGAGGGCCATAGAGAGAGGGCCATAGAGAGAGGGCCATAGAGAGAGGGACATAGAGAGAGGGCCATAGAGAGAGGGCCATAGAGAGAGGGCCATAGAGAGAGGGTCATAGAGCGAGGGCCATAGAGAGAGGGCCATAGAGGGAGGGCAATAGAGAGAGGGCAATAGAGATAGGGCCATAGAGAGAGTGCCATAGGGTGAGGGCCACAGAGAAAGGACAATAGAGAGAGCGCCATAGAGACAGGGCCATAGAGAGAGGGCCATAGAAGAGGGCAATAGAGACAGGGCCATAGAGGGAGGGCAATAGCGGGAGGGCCTGAGAGAGAGGGCAATAGAGTGAGGGCCATAGAGAGAGGGCCATAGAGAGAGGGCCATAGCGACAGGGCCACAGAGAGAACGACATAGAGAGAGGGCCATGAACGGAGCCAGAGAGAGAGGGATCCATAGATAGAGGAGCATAGGAAAATAGAGAGAGGGCAATAGAGAGAGGGCCATAGAGAGAGGGCCATAGAGAGAGGGCCATAGAGAGAGGGCCATAGAGACAGGGCCATAGAGAGAACAACATAGAGAGAGGGCCATAAAGGGAGGGCCATAGAGAGAGGGCCATAGATAGAGTGCCCCAGGAAAATAGAGAGAGGGCAATAGAGAGAGGGACATAGCGAAAAACCATAGAGAGAGGGCTATAGAGAGAGGGCCATAGAGAGAGGGCCATAGAGAGAGGGCCATAGAGACAGGGCCATAGAGAGAACGACATAGAGAGAGGGCCATAAATGGAGCCAAATAGAGAGGGAGCCATAGAGAGAGGGCAATAGAGAGAGAGCCATAGGGAAATAGAGAGAGGGCCATAGAGAGAGGGCCATCGGTAAATAGAGAGAGGGCAAGAGAGAGAGGGCCATAGAGTGGTCCATAGATAGCGGGCCATAAAGAGAGGGCCATAGAGAGAGGGCCATAGAGAGAGGGCCATAGAGAGAGGGCAATCGCGAGAGTGCCATCGGGAGAGTGCCATAGGGAGAGGTCCATAGGGAGAGGTCCATAGGGAGAGGGCCATAGAGCGAGGGCCATCGAGAGAGGGCCATAGAGAGAGTGCCAGAGAGAGAGGGCCATAGAGAGAGGGCCATAGGGTGAGGGCCATAGAGAAAGGACAATAGAGAGAGCGCCATAGAGACAGGGCCATAGAGAGAGGGCCATAGAAGAGGGCAATAGAGACAGGGCCATAGAGGGAGGGCAATAGCGGGAGGGCCTGAGAGAGAGGGCAATAGAGTGAGGGCCATAGAGAGAGGGCCATACAGAGAGGGCCATAGCGACAGGGCCACAGAGAGAACGACATAGAGAGAGGGCCATGAACGGAGACAGAGAGAGAGGGATCCATAGATAGAGGAGCATAGGAAAATAGAGAGAGGGCAATAGAGAGAGGGCCATAGAGAGAGTGCCATAGAGAGAGGGCCAGAGAGAGAGGGCCATAGAGACAGGGCCATAGAGAGAACAACATAGAGAGAGGGCCATAAAGGGAGGGCCATAGAGAGAGGGCCATAGATAGAGTGGCACAGGAAAATAGAGAGAGGGCAATAGAGAGAGGGCCATAGCGAAAAACCATAGAGAGAGGGCTATAGAGAGAGGGCCATAGAGAGAGGGCCATAGAGAGAGGGCCATAGAGATAGGGCAATAGAGAGAACGACATAGAGAGAGGGCCATAAATGGAGCCAAATAGAGAGGGAGCCATAGAGAGAGGGCAATAGAGAGAGAGCCATAGGGAAATAGAGAGAGGGCCATAGAGAGAAGGCCATCGGTAAATAGAGAGAGGGCAAGAGAGAGAGGGCCATAGAGTGGTCCATAGATAGCGGGCCATAAAGAGATGGCCATAGAGAGAGGGCCATAGAGAGAGGGCCATAGAGAGAGGGCAATCGGGAGAGTGCCATCGGGAGAGTGCCATAGGGAGAGGTCCATAGGGAGAGGTCCATAGGGAGAGGGCCATAGAGCGAGGGCCATCGAGAGAGGGCCACAGAGAGAGTGCCATAGAGAGAGGGCCATAGAGAGAGGGCCATAGAGAGAGGGCCATAGAGAGAGGGCCATAGAGAGAGGGTCATAGAGGGCCATAGATAGAGAGACATAGAGAGAGGGCCAAGGAGAGAGGGCCATAGAGAGAGGGACATAGAGAGAGGGCCATAGAGACAGGGCCATCGAGGGATGGCAATAGAGGGAGTGCCTGAGAGAGAGGACCATAGAGTGAGGGCCATAGAGAGAGGACCATAGAGAGAGGGCCATAGAGAGAGGGCCATAGCGACAGGGCCACAGAGAGAACGACATAGAGAGAGGGCCATAAAGGGAGCCAGAGAGAGAGGGATCCATAGAGAGAGGGCCATAAGAGAGAGGGCCATAGAGAGAGGGCCATAGAGAGAGGGCCATAGAGACAGGGCCATAGAGAGAACGACATCGAGAGAGGGCCATAAAGGGAGGGCCATAGAGAGAGGGCCATAGATAGAGCGGCATAGGAAAATCGAGAGAGGGCAATAGAGAGAGGGCCATAGAGAGAGGGTCATAGAGAGAGGGCCATAGAGAGAGGGTCATAGAGACAGGGCCATAGAGAGAACTCCATAGACAGAGGGCCATAAAGGGAGGGCCATAGAGAGAGGGCCATAGATAGAGGGGCATAGGAAAATAGAGAGAGGGCAATAGAGAGAGGACAATAGAGAGAGACCATAGAGAGAGGGCAATAGAGAGAGGACAATAGAGAGAGACCATAGAGAGAGGGCCATAGAGAGAGGGCAATAGGGAGAGGGCCACAGAGAGAGGGCCATAGCGAGAGCACCATCGGGAAATAGAGAGAGGGCAAGAGAGAGAGGGCCATAGAGTGGTCCATAGATAGCGGGCCATAGAGAGAGGGCCATAGATAGAACGACATAGAGAGAGGGCCATAAAGGGAGCCATAGAGAGAGGGATCCAAAGAGAGAGGGCCATAAGAGTGGGCCATTGAGACAGTGCCATAGAGGGAGGGCTTGAGAGAGAGGGCCATAGAGTTAGGGCCATAGAGAGAGGGCAATAGAGAGAGGGCCATAGAGAGAGGGCCATAGAGAGAGGGCCATAGCGACAGGGCCACAGAGGGAACGACATAGAGAGAGGGCCAAAAAGGGAGTCATAGAGAGAGGGAACCACAGAGAGAGGGCCATAGAGAGAGGGCTATAGAAAGAGGGGCATAGGAAAATAGAGAGAGGGCAATAGAGAGAGGGCCATAGAGAGAGACCATAGAGAGAGTGCCATAGAGAGAGGGACATAGAGAGAGGGCCATAAAGGGAGGGCCATAGAGAGAGGGCCATAGATAGAGGGGCATAGGAAAATAGAGAGAGGGCAATAGAGAGAGGGCCATAGAGAGAGACCATAGAGAGAGTGCCATAGAGAGAGGGACATAGAGAGAGGGCCATAGAGAGAGGGCCATAGAGAGAGGGCCATAGAGAGAGGGCCATAGCGAAATAGAGAGAGCTCAAGAGAGAGAGGGCCATAGAGTGGTCCATACATAGCGGGCCATAGAGAGAGGGCCATAGAGAGAGGGTCAAAGCGGGAGAGCCATAGAGAGAGGGCCATAGGGAGGGTGCCATAGGGAGAGAACCTTAGGGAGAGGGCCATAGAGAGAGTGCCATAGAGAGAGGGCCATAGAGAGAGGGCCACAGAGAGAGAGCCACAGAGAGATGGCCATAGACAGAGGGCCATAGAGAGAGGGCCATAGATAGAGGGTCAAAGAGAGAGGGCCATAGAGAGTGGGCCATAGTGAGAGGGCCATAGAGAGCGGGCCATAGAGGGAGGGCCATAGAGAGAGGGCCATAGAGAGAGGGCCAGAGAGAGGGGGTCAGAGAGAGAGGGCCATAGAGAAAGGGCCATAGAGAGAGGGCCATAGAGAGAGGGCCATAGAGATAGGGCCATAGAGAGAGGGCCATAGAGTGAAGGCCATAGAGAGAGGGCTATAGAGAGAGGGCTATAGAGAGAGGGCCACAGAGAGAGGGCCATACAGAGAGGACCATAGAGAGAGGGCCACAGAGTGAGGGCCATAGAGAGAGGGCAAGAGAGAGAGGGCCATAGAGTAGGCCATAGAGTGGGCCATAGAGAGAGGGCCACAGAGAGAGGGCCATAGAGAGAGGGCCATAGAGAGAGGGCCATAGAGAGAGAGCCATAGATAGGGCCATAGAGAGAGGGCCATAGAGAGTGGGCCATAGAGAGAGGGCCAGAGAGAGAGGGCCAGAGACAGAGGGCCATAGAGAGAGGGCCATCGAGAGAGGGCCATAGGGAGAGGGCCATTGGGAGAGTGCCATAGGGAGAGGGCCATAGGGAGAGGGCCATAGGGAGAGGGCCATAGAGAGAGGGCCATAGAGTGAGTCCAATAGAGAGAGTGCCATAGAGAGAGGGCCATAGAGAGCGGGCCACAGAGAGAGGGACATAGAGAGAGCGCCATAGAGAGAGGGCCATAGAGAGAGGGCCAAAGAGAGATGACCATAGAGGGTCATAGAGAGAGGGTCAAAGAGAGAGGGCCAAAGAGAGAGGGCCATAGAGCGAGGGCCATAGAGAGAGGGCCATAGACAGAGGGACATAGAGAGAAAGAGAGAGGGCAATAGAGAGAAGCCATAGAGAGATAGAGAAGGGCCATAGAGAGAGGGCCATAGAGAGAGTGCCATAGAGAGAGGGCCATAGAGAGAGGGCCATAGAGAGAGGGCCAGATAGAGATCGAGAGAGGGCCATCGATTGGGACGTAGAGAGAGGGCCATAGAGCGGGCCATAGCGAGGGGGCCATAGAGAGAGGGACATAGAGAGAGGGCCATAGAGAGAGGGCCAGATAGAGATCGAGAGAGGGCCATCGATTGGGACGTAAAGAGAGGGCCATAGAGCGGGCCATAGCGAGGGGGCCATAGAGAGAGGGACATAGAGAGAGAGGGACATATAGAGAGAGGGCCATAGAGAGAGGGCCATAGAGAGAGGGCCATAGAGAGAGGGCCATAGAGTAAGGGCCACAGAGTGAGGTCCAAAGAGAGAGGCACATAGAGAGAGGGCCATAGAGAGAGGGCCATAGCGAGAGGGACATAGAAAGAGGGCCATAGAGAGAGGGCCATAGAGAGAGGGCCATAGAGAGAGGGCCATAGAGAGAGGGCCATAGAGAGAGGGTCATAGAGAGAGGGCCATAGAGAGAACGACATAGAGAGAGGGCCACAGAGAGAGGGCCATAGGGAGAGGGCCATCGAGAGATAGAGAGAGGGCCATAGAGAGAGGGCCATAGAGAGAGGGCCATAGAGAGTGGGCCATAGAGAGAGGGCCATAGAGAGATAGAGAGAGGGCCATCGAGAGGGCCATAGAGGGAGGGCCATAGAGTGGTCTAGAGAGCGCCATAGAGCGGGCCATAGGGAGAGGGCCATAGAGAGGGCCATAAAGAGAGTGCCATAGAGAGAGTTCCCTAGAGAGAGGGCCATAGAGAGAGGGCCATAGAGACAGGGCCATAGAGAGAGGGCCATAGAGAGAACGACATAGAGAGAGGGCCATAGAGAGAGGGCCATAGGGAGAGGGCCATAGAGAGAGGGCCAAAGAGAGATAGTGAGAGGGCCATAGAGAGAGGGCCATAGAGAGATAGAGAGACGGCCATAGAGAGAGGGCCATAGAGAGAGTGCTATAGAGAGAGGGCCATAGAGAAAGGACCATAGAGAGAGGGCCCAGAGAGAGGTCCATGGAGAGAGGCCCATAGAGAGATAGAGAGAGGGCCATCGAGAGGTCCATAGAGAGAGGGCCATAGAGTGATAGAGATGGCCATAGAGCGGGCCATAGTGAGAGGGCCATAGAGAGGGCCATATGGAGAGACGGACACAGAGAGAGAGGAACATAGAGAGAGAGGGCCATAGAGAGAGGGCCATAGAGAGAGGTCATGATGCGGAGATGCCGGTGTTGGACTGGGGTGGACAAAATTGAGAGGTCGCACAACACCAGGTTATAGTCCAACAGTTTTATTTGAAATCACAAGCTTTCGGAGCTTACTACTCCTTCGTCGGGTGAAGTAAAAAGATACAGAATCGCCAAAGCATATATAGATAGAGAAAAATGCATGTGTACCTTACAATTGCAGACAACTAAATTAAATCATAGAGAGAGGGCCATAGAGAGAGGGCCATAGAGAGAGGGCCATAGAGAGAGGGCCATAGAGAGAGGGCCATAGAGAGAGGGCCAGAGAGAGAAGACAAGAGAGAGAGGGCCACAGAGTGGGCCATAGAGAGAGGGCCATAGAGAGAGTGCCATAGGGAGAGTGCCATAGGGAGAGGGCCATAGGGAGAGGGCCATAGGGAGAGTGCCATGGAGAGAGGGCCATAGAGAGAGGACCATAGTGAGAGTGCCATAGGGAGAGTGCCATAGGGAGAGGGCCATAGGGAGAGGGCCATAGAGAGAGGGTCATAGAGAGAGGGCCATAGAGAGAGGGCCATAGGGAAATAGAGAGAAGGCCATAGAGAGCGGGCCATAAAGAGAGGGCCATAGAGAGAGGGACAGAGAGAGAGGGCCATAGAGAGAGGGCCAGAGAGAGAGAGGGCAAGAGAGAGACGGCCATAGAGTGGGCCATAGATAGCGGGCCATAGAGAGAGGGCCATAGAGAGAGGGCCATAGGGAGAGGGCCATAGGGAGAGTGCCATCGGGAGAGTGCCATAGGGAGAGGGCCATAGGGAGAGGGCCATAGGGAGAGGGCCATAGGGAGAGGGCCACAGAGAGAGGGCCATAGGGAGAGGGCCATAGAGAGAGGGCCATAGGGAGAGTGCCATATGGAGAGGGCCATATGGAGAGGGCCATAGAGAGAGGGCCACAGAGAGAGTGCCATAGAGAGAGGGCCATAGAGAGATTGCCATAGAGGGCCATAGATAGAGAGCCATAGAGAGAGGGCCAAGGAGAGAGTGCCATAGAGAGTGGGCCATAGTTAGAGGGCCATAGAGAGAGGGCCATAGAGAGAGGGCCATAGAGAGAGGGACACAGAGAGAGGGCCATAGAGAGAGTGCCATAGAGAGAGGGCCATAGAGAGAGGGTCATAGAGAGAGGGCCATAGAGAGAGGGCCATAGAGGGAGGGCAATAGAGAGAGGGCAATAGAGATAGGGCCATAGAGAGAGTGCCATAGGGTGAGGGCCATAGAGAAAGAACAATAGAGAGAGCGCCATAGAGAGAGGGCCATAGAGAGAGGGCCATAGAGAGAGGGCCATAGAGAGAGGGCCATAGAGAGAGGGCCATAGAGAGAGGGCCATAGAAGAGGGCCATAGAGACAGGGCCATAGAGGGAGGGCAATAGCGGGAGGGCCTGAGAGAGAGGGCAATAGAGTGAGGGCCATAGAGAGAGGGCCATAGAGAGAGGGCCACAGAGAGAGGGCCATAGAGAGAGGGCCATAGCGACAGGGCCACAGAGAGAACGACATAGAGAGAGGGCCATAAACGGAGCCAGAGAGAGAGGGATCCATAGAGAGAGGGCCATAAGAGAGAGGGCCACAGAGAGAGGGCCACAGAGAGAGGGCCACAGAGAGATGGTCATAGAGAGAGGGTCATAGAGAGAGGGCCATAGAGAGAGGGCCATAGTGACAGGGCCATAGAGAGAACGACATAGACAGAGGGACATAAAGGCAGGGCCATAGAGAGAGGGCCATAGATAGAGCAGCATAGGAAAATAGAGAGAGGGCAATAGAGAGAGGGCCATAGAGAGAGGATCATAGAGAGAGGGCCATATAGAGAGGGCCATAGAGAGAGGTCATGATGCGGAGATGCCGGTGTTGGACTGGGGTGGACAAAATTGAGAGATCGCACAACACCAGGTTATAGTCCAACAGTTTTATTTGAAATCACAAGCTTTCGGAGCTATCGCTCCTTCCTCAGGTGAAGTAAATTGGATACAGAATCGCCAGAGCATATATAGATGGGAAAAAAAGCATGTGTACTTTACAATTGCAGACCAATAAATTAAATCATCCTGACTATCTGCCGAGGTGTGATAAAGTTAATTAAGTCAGCCAGGAAGGTACCACATCAAAAGACATAGCAAGATACAACTGAGACAATGAGGTGTAGTCGCAGGGGTTCTAACGTGTCAAAAGCTGCCGTCTGTATGTAAAACGAAAAGCTTTAAAAAAAAATTACTTTTTTACTGGGAAAATTTTTACTTTTTTACTGGGAATCACATCTGTGAACAAGCTAACGACGACTCGAGTCCGGATCACGTCATGTATCGTGACATAAACTCAAGATCCCGATTGAGACCGTCTTCATGAGTGCGGAACTTGGCTATCAGTTTCTGCTCGATGATTTTGCGTTGTCGTGTGTTTCTAAGGTTGCCTTGGAGAACGCTTACCCGCAGATCCGAGGCTGAATGTCCTTGACTGCTGAAGTGTTCCCCGACTGGGAGGTAACAATCCTGCCTGGCGATTGTTGCGCGGTGCTCGTTCATACGTTGTCTCAGTGTCTGCATGGTCTCGCCGATGTACCATGCCGCGGTGCATTCTTTCCTGCAACGTATGAGGTAGACAACGTTGGCCGAGTCACATGAGTATGTACCATGTACCTGGTGGGTAGTGTCCTCACGTGTGATGGTGGTATCTGTGTTGATGATCTGGCATGTCTTGCAGAGTTTGCCATGGCAGGGTTGTGTGGTGTCGTGGTCGCTGTTATCCTGAAAGCTGGGTAATTTGCTGCGAACGATGGTACTTCTGAGGTTAGGCGGCTGTTTGAAGGCAAGTAGTGGAGGCGTGGGGATGGCCTTAGCGAGGTGTTTGTCGTCATCGATGACATGTTGAAGGCTGCGAAGAACATGTCGTAGTTTCTCCGCTCCGGGGAAGTACTGGACGACGTAGGGTACCCTGTTGGTTGTGTCCCGTGTTTGCCTTCTGAGGAGGTCTATGCGATTTTTCGCTGTGGCCCGTCGGAACTGTCGATCGATGAGTCGAGCGTCATATCCCGTTCTTACGAGGGCGTTTTTCAGCGTCCGTAGGTGTCCATCGCGTTCCTCCTCGTCTGAGCAGATCCTGTGTATTCGCAGGGCTTGTCCAGAGGGGATGCCTTCTTTAACATGGTTAGGGTGGAAGCTGGAGAAGTGGAGCATCGTGAGGTTGTCCGTGGGCTTGCGGTAGAGTGAAGTGCTGAGGTGTCCGTCTTTGATGGAGATTCGTGTGTCCAGGAATGAGACCGATTCTGAGGAGTAGTCCATGGTGAGTTTGATGGTGGGATGGAACTTGTTTATGTTATCGTGTAGTCTTTTCAGTGATCCTTCGCCATGGGTCCAAAGGAAGAAAATGTCGTCGATGTATCTGGTGTACAGCGTTGGCTGGAGGTCCTGTGCAGCGAAGAAGTCTTGCTCGAACTTGTGCATGAAGATGTTGGCGTATTGGGGTGCGAATTTGGTCCCCATGGCTGTTCCGTGTGTTTGGGTAAAAAAATGGTTGTCGAAGGTGAAGACATTGTGGTCAAGGATGAAGCGGATGAGTTGTAGGATGGCGTCTGGAGATTGGCTGTTGTTGATGTTGAGTACTGAGGCTGTTGCAGCGATGCCGTCATCGTGGGGGATACTGGTGTAGAGTGCCGATACGTCCATCGTGGCAAGGAGTGTTCCTGGTTCAACTGGTCCGTGGGTGCTGAGTTTCTGTAAGAAGTCTGTAGTGTCGCGACAGAAGCTGGGGGTTCCCTGTACGATGGGTTTCAGAATGCCCTCGACGTATCCAGAGAGGTTCTCACACAGGGTTCCATTGCCTGATACGATAGGACGTCCGGGTGTGTTGGCTTTGTGTATCTTTGGGAGGCAGTAGAAGTCTCCCACGCGGGGAGTACGTGGGATGAGAGCGCGTAGGATGTTTTGAAGGTCTGGATCGAAGGTCTTGATCAGTCTATTGAGTTGGCGGGTGTGTTCTTTGGTCGGATCTGCGGGTAGCTGTCTGTAGTGTTCCTGGTTGTCCAGTTGTCGGTATGCTTCTTTACAATAGTCCGTTCTGTTCTGTATGACGATGGCTCCTCCTTTGTCCGCTGGATTGATGACAATGTTGCGGTTGGTCTTGAGAGCGTGGATGGCGTTGCGTTGTGCTCGGGTGACATTCTGGACTGTCTTGTGAGTGCGGCTGATGAATCTGGCGTTGATGCATTTCCTGACAGCTTGAGCATACATGTCAAGCTTGGGGCAGCGACCCTCCGGAGGGGTCCAGTTTGACTCTTTTTTCTTCGGTTGCTGCACTGCGAGTCCCTCTGTCTGCTGTTCTGGATCATTGATTGTCTCATTGGGTTTGTTGCTGACATCTTGGGATTTGTGGAAGTATTCCCGGAGCCTCATTCTCCTGATGAATTCCTCCGTGTCTGCCGCGAGACCGATGGGGTCCATTTTGGTGGTTGGGCAGAACTTGAGCCCTAGGGCGAGAACTTCGATTTCGTCTGGTTGAAGGGTATGGTCGGACAAGTTGACGATGGACTTCCCTGTGGTTGCAGCCGTGGTACCGGGGGAGGCTTGGTTGCTGCTGGTGGTGATGCCGAGTTTCTCAAGCTTCCTGTTCTTGATGCGCATGTAGGCAGCGTAGTTCCGTTGCCTCGTCTGTTTGGTGGTGTCTCGTAACTGGTCTGCTGTGTCCTGAGCACAGGCTGAGAGCATGGACTCTATCTTGGTTTCGAGGTTGTGGCGTTTGCTGTAGAGCTGGTGTACGAGATGGTTGAGGAGTGTGCGAGAGGTACGACGGCAGAGTCTCTCAGCGTAGTCTGTGTTGTATGTCGACTTGAGTGGGTTCGTGATCTGTAGTCCTTTCGGGATCTTAGAGAGAGGGCCATAGAGAGAACAACATAGAGAGAGGGCCATAAAGGGAGGGCCATAGAGAGAGGGCCATAGATAGAGGGGCACAGGAAAATAGAGAGAGGGCAATAGAGAGAGGACCATAGAGAAAAACCATAGAGAGAGGGCCATAGAGAGAGGGCCATAGAGAGAGGGCAATAGAGAGAGGGCCATAGAGAGAGGGCCATAGAGACAGGGCCATAGAGAGAACGACATAGAGAGAGGGCCATAAATGGAGCCAAATAGAGAGGGAGCCATAGAGTGAGGGCAATAGAGAGAGAGCCATAGGGAAATAGAGAGAGGGCCATAGAGAGAGGGCCATAGAGAGAGGGCCATCGGTAAATAGAGAGAGGGCAAGAGAGAGAGGGCCTTAGAGTGGTCCATAGATAGCGGGACATAAAGAGAGGGCCATAGAGAGAGGGCCATAGAGAGAGGGCCATAGAGAGAGGGACATAGAGAGAGGGCCACAGAGAGAACGACATAGAGAGAGGGCCATAAAGGGAGCCAGAGAGAGAGGGATCCATAGAGAGAGGGCCATAAGAGAGAGGGCCATAGAGAGAGGGCCATAGAGAGAGGGCCATAAAGGGAGGGCCATAGAGAGAGGGCCATAGATAGAGGGGCATAGGAAAATCGAGAGAGGGCAATAGAGAGAGGGCCATAGAGAGAGGGTCATAGAGAGTGGGCCATAGAGAGAGGGTCATAGAGACAGGGCCATAGAGAGAACTCCATAGACAGAGGGCCATAAAGGGAGGGCCATAGAGAGAGGGCCATAGATAGAGGGGCATAGGAAAATAGAGAGAGGGCAATAGAGAGAGGACAATAGAGAGAGACCATAGAGAGAGGGCCATAGAGAGAGGGCAATAGGGAGAGGGCCACAGAGAGAGGGCCATAGAGAGAGGGCCACAGAGAGAGGGCTATAGCGAGAACGACATAGAGAGAGGGCCATAAAGGGAGCCAAAGAGAGAGGGAGCCATAGAGAGAGGACCATAGAGAGAGGGCAATAGAGAGAGAGTCATTGGGAAATAGAGAGAGGGCCATAGAGAGAGGGTCATAGAGAGAGGGCCATAGATAGAGGAGCATAGGAAAATAGAGAGAGGGCAATAGAGAGAGGACCATAGAGAGAGGATCATAGAGAGAGGGCCATAGAGAGAGGGCCATAGAGACAGGGCCATAGAGAGAACAACATAGAGAGAGGGCCATAAAGGGAGGGCCATAGAGAGAGGGCCATAGATAGAGGGGCACAGGAAAATAGAGAGAGGGCAATAGAGAGAGGGCCATAGAGAAAAACCATAGAGAGAGGGCCATAGAGAGAGGGCCATAGAGAGAGGGCCATAGAGAGAGGGCCATAGAGAGAGGGCCATAGAGACAGGGCCATAGAGAGAACGACATAGAGAGAGGGCCATAAATGGAGCCAAATAGAGAGGGAGCCATAGAGAGAGGGCAATAGAGAGAGAGCCATAGGGAAATAGAGAGAGGGCAAGAGAGAGAGGGCCTTAGAGTGGTCCATAGATAGCGGGCCATAAAGAGAGGGCCATAGAGAGAGGGCCATAGAGAGAGGGCCATAGAGAGAGGGACATAGACAGAGGGCCATAGAGACAGGGCCATAGAGGGATGGCAATAGAGGGAGTGCCTGAGAGAGAGGACCATAGAGTGAGGGCCATAGAGAGAGGGCCATAGAGAGAGGGCCATAGAGAGAAGGCCATAGCGACAGCGCCACAGAGAGAACGACATAGAGAGAGGGCCATAAAGGGAGCCAGAGAGAGAGGGATCCATAGAGAGAGGGCCATAAGAGAGAGGGCCATAGAGAGAGGGCCATAGTGAGAGGGCCATAGAGACAGGGCCATAGAGATAACGACATCGAGAGAGGGCCATAAAGGGAGGGCCATAGAGAGAGGGCCATAGATAGAGGGGCATAGGAAAATCGAGAGAGGGCAATAGAGAGAGGGCCATAGAGAGAGGGTCATAGAGAGAGGGCCATAGAGAGACGGTCATAGAGACAGGGCCATAGAGAGAACTCCATAGACAGAGGGCCACAAAGGGAGGGCCATAGAGAGAGGGCCATAGATAGAGGGGCATAGGAAAATAGAGAGAGGGCAATAGAGAGAGGACAATAGAGAGAGACCATAGAGAGAGGGCCATAGAGAGTGGGCAATAGGGAGAGGGCCATAGAGAGAGGGCCATAGAGAGAGGGCCACAGAGAGAGGGCCATAGCGAGAACGACATAGAGAGAGGGCCATAAAGGGAGCCAAAGAGAGAGGGAGCCATAGAGAGAGGACCATAGAGAGAGGGCAATAGAGAGAGAGCCATTGGTAAATAGAGAGAGGGCCATAGAGAGAGGGTCATAGAGAGAGGGCCATAGAGAGAGGGTCATGGAGAAAGGGCCATAGAGAGAACTCCATAGACAGAGGGCCATAAGGGGAGGGCCATAGAGAGAGGGCCATAGATAGAGGGGCATAGGAAAATAGAGAGAGGGCAATAGAGAGAGGACAATAGAGAGAGACCATAGAGAGAGGGCCATTGAGAGAGGGCAATAGGGAGAGGGCCATAGAGAGAGGGCCATAGCGAGAGGACCATCGGGAAATAGAGAGAGGGCAACAGAGAGAGGGCCATAGAGTGGTCCATAGATAGCGGGCCATAGAGAGAGGGCCATAGATAGAACGACATAGAGAGAGGGCCATAAAGGGAGCCATAGAGAGAGGGATCCAAAGAGAGAGGGCCATAAGAGTGGGCCATTGAGACAGTGCCATAGAGAGAGGGCCATAGAAGAGGGCCATAGAGACAGGGCCATAGAGGGAGGGCAATACAGGGAGGGCTTGAGAGAGAGGGCCATAGAGTTAGGGCCATAGAGAGAGGGCAATAGAGAGAGGGCCATAGAGAGAGAGCCATAGAGAGAGGGCCATAGCGACAGGGCCACAGATGGAACGACATAGAGAGAGGGCCAAAAAGGGAGTCATAGAGAGAGGGAACCACAGAGAGAGGGCCATAGAGAGAGGGCTATAGAAAGAGGGCCATAGAGAGAACGAAATAGAGAGAGGGCCATAAAGGGAGGGCCATAGAGAGAGGGCCATAGATAGAGGGGCATAGGAAAATAGAGAGAGGGCAATAGAGAGAGGGCCATAGAGAGAGACCATAGAGAGAGGGCCATAGAGAGAGGGCCATAGAGAGAGGGCCATAGAGAGAGGGCCATAGAGAGAGGGCCATAGAGAGAGTGCCATCGAGAGAACGACATAGAGAGAGGGCCATAAAGGGAGCCATAGAGAGAGGGAGCCATAGAGAGAGGGCCATAGAGAGAGGGCCATAGAGAGAGAGCCATAGGGAAATAGAGAGAGGATCATAGAGAGAGGGCCATAGGGAAATAGAGAGAGCTCAAGAGAGAGAGGGCCATAGAGTGGTCCATACATAGCGGGCCATAGAGAGAGGGCCATAGAGAGAGGGCCAAAGCGGGAGAGCCATAGAGAGAGGGCCATAGAGAGAGGGCCATAGGGAGGGTGCCATAGGGAGAGAACCTTAGGGAGAGGGCCATAGGGAGAGGGCCATAGGGAGAGTGCCATAGAGGTAGGCCATAGAGAGAGGGCCATAGAGAGAGTGCCATAGAGAGAGGGCCATAGAGAGAGGTCATGATGCGGAGATGCCGGTGTTGGACTGGGGTGGACAAAATTGAGAGGTCGCACAACACCAGGTTATAGTCCAACAGTTTTATTTGAAATCACAAGCTTTCGGAGCTATCGATTTGCTCCTTCCTCAGGTGAAGTAAATTAGATACAGAATCTCCAAAGCATATATAGATGGAAAACAAAGCATGTGTACTTTACAATTGCAGACCAATAAATTAAATCATCCTGACTATCTGCCGAGGTGTGATAAAGTTAATTAAGTCAGCCAGGAAGGTACCACATCAAAGAAATAGCAAGATACAACTGAGACAATGAGGTGTAGTCGCAGGGGTTCTAACGTGTTAAAAGCTGCCGTCTGTATGTAAAACGAAAAGCTTTAACATTTTTTTACTTTTTTACTGGGAAAATTTTTACTTTTTTACTGGGAATCACATCTGTGAACAAGCTAACGACGACTCGAGTCCGGATCACGTCATGTATCGTGACATAAACCCAAGATCCCGATTGAGACCGTCTTCATGAGTGCGGAACTTGGCTATCAGTTTCTGCTCGATGATTTTGCGTTGTCGTGTGTTTCTAAGGTTGCCTTGGAGAACGCTTACCCACAGATCCGAGGCTGAATGTCCTTGACTGCTGAAGTGTTCCCCGACTGGGAGGTAACAATCCTGCCTGGCGATTGTTGCGCGGTGCTCGTTCATACGTTGTCTCAGTGTCTGCATGGTCTCGCCGATGTACCATGCCGCGGTGCATTCTTTCCTGCAACGTATGAGGTAGACAACGTTGGCCGAGTCACATGAGTATGTACCATGTACCTGGTGGGTAGTGTCCTCACGTGTGATGGTGGTATCTGTGTTGATGATCTGGCATGTCTTGCAGAGTTTGCCATGGCAGGGTTGTGTGGTGTCGTGGTCGCTGTTATCCTGAAAGCTGGGTAATTTGCTGCGAACGATGGTACTTCTGAGGTTAGGCGGCTGTTTGAAGGCAAGTAGTGGAGGCGTGGGGATGGCCTTAGCGAGGTGTTTGTCGTCATCGATGACATGTTGAAGGCTGCGAAGAACATGGCGTAGTTTCTCCGCTCCGGGGAAGTACTGGACGACGTAGGGTACCCTGTTGGTTGTGTCCCGTATTTGCCTTCTGAGGAGGTCTATGCGATTTTTCGCTGTGGCCCGTCGGAACTGTCGATCGATGAGTCGAGCGTCATATCCCGTTCTTACGAGGGCGTTTTTCAGCGTCCGTAGGTGTCCATCGCGTTCCTCCTCGTCTGAGCAGATCCTGTGTATTCGCAGGGCTTGTCCATAGGGGATGGCTTCTTTAACATGGTTAGGGTGGAAGCTGGAGAAGTGGAGCATCGTGAGGTTGTCCGTGGGCTTGCGGTAGAGTGAAGTGCTGAGGTGTCCGTCTTTGATGGAGATTCGTGTGTCCAGGAATGAGACTGATTCTGAGGAGTAGTCCATGGTGAGTTTGATGGTGGGATGGAACATGTTTATGTTATCGTGTAGTCTTTTCAGTGATCCTTCCCCATGGGTCATAGAGAGAGGGCCATAGAGAGAGAGCCACAGAGAGAGGGCCACAGAGAGAGAGCCACAGAGAGATGGCCATAGACAGAGGGCCATAGAGAGAGGGCCATAGATAGAGGGCCATAGAGAGAGGGCCATAGAGAGAGGGCCATAGAGAGCGGGCCATAGAGGGAGGGCCATAGAGAGAGGGCCATAGAGAGAGGGCCAGAGAGAGGGGGTCAGAGAGAGAGGGCCATAGAGAGAGGGCCATAGAGAGAGGGCCATAGAGAGAGGGCCATAGAGATAGGGCCATAGAGAGAGGGCCATAGAGTGAAGGCCATAGAGAGAGGGCTATAGAGAGAGGGCCATAGAGAGAGGGCCATACAGAGAGGACCACAGAGAGAGGGCCACAGAGTGAGGGCCATAGAAAGAGGGCAAGAGAGAGAGGGCCATAGAGTCGGCCATAGAGTGGGCCATAGAGAGAGGGCCACAGAGAGAGGGCCATAGAGAGAGGGCCATAGAGAGAGAGCCATAGATAGGGCCATAGAGAGAGGGCCATAGAGAGTGGGCCATAGAGAGAGGGCCAGAGAGAGAGGGCCATAGAGAGAGGGCCATAGAGAGAGGGCCATCGAGAGAGGGCCATAGGGAGAGGGCCATTGGGAGAGTGCCATAGGGAGAGGGCCATAGGGAGAGGGCCATAGGGAGAGGGCCATAGAGAGAGGGCCATAGAGAGAGTCCAATAGAGAGAGCGCCATAGAGAGAGGGCCATAGAGAGAGGGCCAAAGAGAGAGGACCATAGAGGGCCATAGAGAGAGGGCCATAGAGAGAGGGCCAAAGAGAGAGGGCCATAGAGCGAGGGCCATAGAGAGAGGGCCATAGACAGAGGGACATAGAGAGAAAGAGAGAGGGCAATAGAGAGAAGCCATAGAGAGATAGAGAGAGGGCCATAGAGAGAGGGCCATAGAGAGAGTGCCATAGAGAGAGGGCCATAGAGAGAGGGCCATAGAGAGAGGGCAATAGAGAGAGGGCCCTAGAGAGAGGGCCAGATAGAGATCGAGAGAGGGCCATCGATTGGGACGTAGAGAGAGGGCCATAGAGCGGGAGAAAGCGAGGGGGCCATAGAGAGAGGGACATAGAGAGAGAGGGACATATAGAGAGAGGGCCATAGAGAGAGGGCCATAGAGAGAGGGCCATAGAGAGAGGGCCATAGAGTAAGGGCCACAGAGTGAGGTACAAAGAGAGAGGCACATAGAGAGAGGGCCATAGAGAGAGGGCCATAGAGAGAGGGACATAGAAAGATGGCCATAGAGAGAGGGCCATAGAGAGAGGGCCATAGAGAGAGGGCCATAGATAGAGGGTCATAGAGAGAGGGCCAGAGAGAGAACGACATAGAGAGAGGGCAACAGAGAGAGGGCCATAGGGAGAGGGCCATCGAGAGATAGAGAGAGGGCCATAGAGAGATAGAGAGGGGGCCATAGAGAGAGGGCCATAGAGAGAGTGCCACAGAGAGAGGGCCATAGAGAGAGGGCCATAGAGAGAGGGCCATAGAGAGAGGGCCATAGAGAGAGGGCCATAGAGAGAGGGCCATAGAGAGATAGAGAGAGGGCCATCGAGAGGGCCATAGAGGGAGGGCCATAGAGTGATCTACAGAGCGCCATAGAGCGGGCCATAGAGAGAGGGCCATAGAGAGAGGGCCATAAAGAATGTGCCATAGAGAGAGTTCCCTAGAGAGAGGGCCATAGAGAGAGGGCCACAGAGAGAGGGCCATAGAGAGAGGGCCATACAGAGAGGACCACAGAGAGAGGGCCACAAAGTGAGGGCCATAGAAAGAGGGCAAGAGAGAGAGGGCCATAGAGTCGGCCACAGAGTGGGCCATAGAGAGAGGGCCACAGAGAGAGGGCCATAGAGAGAGGGCCATAGAGAGAGAGCCATAGATAGGGCCATAGAGAGAGGGCCTTAGAGAGTGGGCCATAGAGAGAGGGCCAGAGAGAGAGGGCCATAGAGAGAGGGCCATAGAGAGAGGGCCATCGAGAGAGGGCCATAGGGAGAGGGCCATTGGGAGAGTGCCATAGGGAGAGGGCCATAGGGAGAGGGCCATAGGGAGAGGGCCATAGAGAGAGGGCCATAGAGAGAGTCCAATAGAGAGAGTGCCATAGAGAGAGGGCCATAGAGAGCGGGCCATAGAGAGAGGGACATAGAGAGAGCGCCATAGAGAGAGGGCCATAGAGAGAGGGCCAAAGAGAGAGGACCATAGAGGGCCATAGAGAGAGGGCCATAGAGAGAGGGCCAAAGAGAGAGGGCCATAGAGCGAGGGCCATAGAGAGAGGGCCATAGACAGAGGGACATAGAGAGAAAGAGAGAGGGCAATAGAGAGAAGCCATAGAGAGATAGAGAGAGGGCCATAGAGAGAGGGCCATAGAGAGAGTGCCATAGAGAGAGGGCCATAGAGAGAGGGCCATAGAGAGAGGGCAATAGAGAGAGGGCCCTAGAGAGAGGGCCAGATAGAGATCGAGAGAGGGCCATCGATTGGGACGTAGAGAGAGGGCCATAGAGCGGGAGATAGCGAGGGGGCCATAGAGAGAGGGACATAGAGAGAGAGGGACATATAGAGAGAGGGCCATAGAGAGAGGGCCATAGAGAGAGGGCCATAGAGAGAGGGCCACAGAGTAAGGGCCACAGAGTGAGGTCCAAAGAGAGAGGCACATAGAGAGAGGCCCATAGAGAGAGGGCCATAGAGAGAGGGACATAGAAAGATGGCCATAGAGAGAGGGCCATAGAGAGAGGGCCATAGAGAGAGGGCCATAGATAGAGGGTCATAGAGAGAGGGCCATAGAGAGAACGACATAGAGAGAGGGCAACAGAGAGAGGGCCATAGGGAGAGGGCCATCGAGAGATAGAGAGAGGGCCATAGAGAGATAGAGAGGGGGCCATAGAGAGAGGGCCATAGAGAGAGTGCCACAGAGAGAGGGCCATAGAGAGAGGGCCATAGAGAGAGGGCCATAGAGAGAGGGCCATAGAGAGAGGGCCATAGAGAGAGGGCCATAGAGAGATAGAGAGAGGGCCATCGAGAGGGCCATAGAGGGAGGGCCATAGAGTGATCTACAGAGCGCCATAGAGCGGGCCATAGAGAGAGGGCCATAGAGAGAGTGCCATAAAGAATGTGCCATAGAGAGAGTTCCCTAGAGAGAGGGCCATAGAGAGAGGCACATAGAGAGAGGCCCATAGAGAGAGGGCCATAGAGAGAGGGACATAGAAAGATGGCCATAGAGAGAGGGCCATAGAGAGAGGGCCATAGAGAGAGGGCCATAGATAGAGGGTCATAGAGAGAGGGCCATAGAGAGAACGACATAGAGAGAGGGCAACAGAGAGAGGGCCATAGGGAGAGGGCCATCGAGAGATAGAGAGAGGGCCATAGAGAGATAGAGAGGGGGCCATAGAGAGAGGGCCATAGAGAGAGTGCCACAGAGAGAGGGCCATAGAGAGAGGGCCATAGAGAGAGGGCCATCGAGAGAGGGCCGTAGAGAGAGGGACATATAGAGAGGGCCTATAGAGATAGACAGAGGGCCATACAGCGGGTCATAGAGAGAGGGCCATAGAGAGAGGGCCATAGAGAGATCGAGAGAGGGCCATAGAGAGAGGGCCAGAGAGAGAGGGCCATAGAGAGATAGAGAGAGGGCCATCGAGAGGGCCATAGAGAGAGGGCCATAGAGTGATAGAGATGGCCATAGAGCGGGCCATAGAGAGAGGGCCAGAGAGAGAGGGAAATAGAGAGAGGGCCATAGAGAGAGGGCCATAGAGAGGGCCAGATGGAGAGACGGACATAGAGAGACAGGGCCATAGAGAGAGGGCCATAGAGAGAGGGCCATAGAGAGAGGGCAATAGAGAGAGGGCCATAGAGAGAGGGCCATAGAGAGAGGTCTATAATGAGAGGGCCATAGAGGGAGTGCCATAGAGGCAGGGCCATACAGGGAGGGTCATAGAGGGCGGGCCATCGAGAGAGGGCCGTAGAGAGAGGGACATATAGAGAGGGCCTATAGAGATAGAGAGAGGGCCATACAGCGGGTCATAGAGAGAGGGCCATAGAGAGAGGGCCATAGAGAGATCGAGAGAGGGCCACAGAGAGAGGGCCATAGAGAGAGGGCCATAGAGAGGGTCATAGAGAGAGTGGACCATATTGCGGGCCATAGAGAGAGGGCCATAGAGAGAGGGTCATAGAGAGAGGACCATAGAGAGAGGGCCATAGATAGAGTGCCATAGAGAGAGTGCCATAGAGAGAGTGCCATAGAGAGAGGACCATAGAGAGAGGGCCATAGAGAGAGGGCCATAGAGAGAGGGCCATACAGAGAGGGCCACAGAGAGAGGGCCACAGAGAGAGGGCCATAGAGAAAAGGAAATAGAGAGCGAGGGACATATAGAGAGAGTGCCATAGAGAGAGGGCCATAGAGAGAGGGCCATAGAGAGGGTCATAGAGATAGTGGGCCATATTGCGGGCCATAGAGAGAGGGCCATCGAGAGAGGGTCATAGAGAGAGGACCATAGAGAGAGGGCCAAAGAGAGAGGGCCATAGAGCGAGGGCCATAGAGAGAGTGCCATAGACAGAGGGACATAGAGAGAAAGAGAGAGGGCAATAGAGAGAAGCCATAGAGAGATAGAGAAGGGCCATAGAGAGAGGGCAATAGAGAGAGGGCCAGATAGAGATCGAGAGAGGGCCATCGATTGGGACGTAGAGAGAGGGCCATAGTGTGATAGAGAGAGGGCCATAGAGCGGGCCATAGAGAGGGGGCCATAGAGAGAGGGACATAGAGTGAGAGGGACATATAGAGAGAGGGACATATAGAGAGAGGGCCATAGAGAGAGGGCCATAGAGAGAGGGCCATAGAGAGAGGGTCATAGAGAGAGGGCCATAGAGAGAACGACATAGAGAGAGGGCCACAGAGAGATGGCCATAGAGAGAGGGCCATAGAGTGATAGAGATGGCCATAGAGCGGGCCATAGAGAGAGGGCCAGAGAGAGAGGGAAATAGAGAGAGGGCCATAGAGAGAGGGCCATAGAGAGGGCCAGATGGAGAGACGGACATAGAGAGACAGGGCCATAGAGAGAGGGCCATAGAGAGAGGGCCATAGAGAGAGGGCAATAGAGAGAGGGCCATAGAGAGAGGGCCATAGAGAGAGGTCCATAATGAGAGGGCCATAGAGGGAGTGCCATAGAGGCAGGGCCATACAGGGAGGGTCATAGAGGGCGGGCCATCGAGAGAGGGCCGTAGAGAGAGGGACATATAGAGAGGGCCTATAGAGATAGAGAGAGGGCCATATTGCGGGTCATAGAGAGAGGGCCATAGAGAGAGGGCCATAGAGAGATCGAGAGAGGGCCATAGAGAGAGGGCCATAGAGAGAGGGCCATAGAGAGGGTCATAGAGAGAGTGGGCCATATTGCGGGCCATAGAGAGAGGGCCATAGAGAGAGGGTCATAGAGAGAGGACCATAGAGAGAGGGCCATAGAGAGAGTGCCATAGAGAGAGTGCCATAGAGAGAGTGCCATAGAGAGAGGACCATAGAGAGAGGGCCATAGAGAGAGGGCCATAGAGAGAGGGCCATAGAGAGAGGGCCATAGAGAGAGGGCCACAGAGAGAGGGCCATAGAGAAAAGAAAATAGAGAGAGAGGGACATATAGAGAGAGTGCCATAGAGAGAGGGCCATAGAGAGAGGGCCATAGAGAGGGTCATAGAGATAGTGGGCCATATTGCGGGCCATAGAGAGAGGGCCATCGAGAGAGGGTCACAGAGAGAGGACCATAGAGAGAGGGCCATAGAGAGAGTGCCATAGAGTGAGGGCCAAAGAGAGAGGGCCATAGAGCGAGGGCCATAGAGAGAGGGCCATAGACAGAGGGACATAGAGAGAAAGAGAGAGGGCAATAGAGAGAAGCCATAGAGAGATAGAGAAGGGCCATAGAGAGAGGGCCATAGAGAGAGTGCCATAGAGAGAGGGCCATAGAGAGAGGGCCATAGAGAGAGGGCCATAGAGAGAGGGCCACAGAGAGAGGGCCATAGAGAAAAGGAAATAGAGAGAGAGGGACATATAGAGAGAGTGCCATAGAGAGAGGGCCATAGAGAGAGGGCCATAGAGAGGGTCATAGAGATAGTGGGCCATATTGCGGGCCATAGAGTGAGGGCCAAAGAGAGAGGGCCATAGAGCGAGGGCCATAGAGAGAGTGCCATAGACAGAGGGACATAGAGAGAAAGAGAGAGGGCAATAGAGAGAAGCCATAGAGAGATAGAGAAGGGCCATAGAGAGAGGGCAATAGAGAGAGGGCCAAATAGAGATCGAGAGAGGGCCATCGATTGGGACGTAGAGAGAGGGCCATAGTGTGATAGAGAAAGGGCCATAGAGCGGGCCATACAGATGGGGCCATAGAGAGAGGGACATAGAGTGAGAGGGACATATAGAGAGAGGGACATATAGAGAGGGGGCCATAGAGAGAGGGCCATAGAGAGAGGGCCATAGAGAGAGGGTCATAGAGAGAGGGCCATAGAGAGAACGACATAGAGAGAGGGCCACAGAGAGATGGCCATAGAGAGAGGGCCAAAGAGAGAGTCACATAGAGAGAGGGCCATAGAGAGAGGGCCATAGAGAGAGGGCCATAGAGAGAGGGCCATAGAGAGAGGGCCATAGAGAGAGGGCCATAGACAGAGGGCCATAGAGAGAGGGTCATAGAGAGAGGGCCATAGAGAGAACGACATAGAGAGAGGGCCACAGAGAGATGGCCATAGGGAGAGGGCCATCGAGAGATAGAGAGAGGGCCATAGAGAGAGGGCCATAGAGAGATAGAGAGGGGGCCATAGAGAGAGGGCCATAGAGAGAGTGCCATAGAGAGAGGGCCATAGAGAGAGGGCCATAGAGAGAGGGCCATAGAGAGAGGGCCATAGAGAGAAGGCCATAGAGAGATAGAGAGAGGGCCATCGAGAGGGCCATAGAGGGAGGGCCATAGAGTGATCTAGAGAGCGCCATAGAGCGGCCCATAGAGAGAGGGCCATAGAGAGAGGGCCATAGAGAGAGGGCCATAGACAGAGGGACATAGAGAGATAGAGAGAGGGCCATAGAGAGAGGGCCAAAGAGAGACAGAGAAGGGCCATAGAGAGAGGGCCATAAAGAGAGTGCCATAGAGAAAGTTCCCGAGAGAGAGGGCCATAGAGAGAGGGCCATAGAGAGAGGGCCATAGAGAGAACGACATAGAGAGAGGGCCATAGGGAGAGGGCCATAGGGAGAGCGCCATAGAGAGAGGGCCATAGAGAGATAGTGAGAGGGCCATAGAGAGAGGGCCATAGAGAGATAGTGAGGGTGCCATAGAGAGAGGGCCATAGAGAGACTGCCATAGAGAGAGGGCCATAGAGAGGGCCATATGGAGAGACGGACATAGAGAGAGAGGGACAGAGAGAGAGGGCCATAGAGAGAGGGCCATAGACAGAGGGACATAGAGAGATAGAGAGAGGGCCACAGAGAGAGGGCCATAGAGAGATAGAGAAGGGCCATAGAGAGAGGGCCAAAGAGTGAGTTCCATAGAGAGAGAGCCACAGAGAGAGGGCCATAGAGAGAGGGCCATAGAGAGAGGGCCATAGAGAGAGGGCCATAGAGAGAAAGACATAGAGAGAGGGCCATAGAGAGAGGGCCATAGGGAGAGGGCCATAGAGAGATAGTGAGAGGGCCATAGAGAGAGGGCCATAGACAGATAGAGAGGGGGCCATAGGGAGAGGGCCATAGAGAGAGTGCCATAGAGAGAGGGCCGTAGAGAGAGGGCCGTAGAGAGAGGGCCATAGAGAGAGGGCCAGAGAGAGAGGGCCATAGAGAGATAGAGAGAGGGCCATCGAGAGGGCCATAGAGAGAGGGCCATAGAGTGATAGAAATGGCCATAGAGCGGGCCATAGAGAGAGGGCCATAGAGAGAGGGCAATAGAGAGAAGGCCATAGAGAGAGGGCCATAGAGAGAGGTCCATAAAGAGAGGGCCATAGAGGGAGTGCCATAGAGGGAGGGCCATAGAGGGAGGGCCATAGAGGGCGGGCCATCGAGAGAGGGCCATAGAGAGAGGGACATATAGAGAGGGCCTATACAGATAGAGAGAGGACCATACAGCGGGTCATAGAGTGAGGGCCATAGAGAGAGGGCCATAGAGAGAGGGCCATAGACAGAGGGACATAGAGAGATAGAGAGAGGGCCATAGAGAGAGGGCCATAGAGAGATAGAGAAGGGCCATAGAGAGAGGGCCAAAGAGTGAGTTCCATAGAGAGAGGGCCATAGAGAGAGGGCCATAGAGAGAGGGCCATAGAGAGAGGGCCATAGAGAGAGGGCCATAGAGAGAACGACATAGAGAGAGGGCCATAGAGAGAGGGCCATAGGGAGAGGGCCATAGAGAGATAGTGAGAGGACCATAGAGAGAGGGCCATAGACAGATAGAGAGGGGGCCATAGAGAGAGGGCCTTAGAGAGAGTGCCATAGAGAGAGGGCCGTAGAGAGAGGGCCGTAGAGAGAGGGCCATAGAGAGAGGGCCAGAGAGAGAGGGCCATAGAGAGATAGAGAGAGGGCCATCGAGAGGGCCATAGAGAGAGGGCCATAGAGTGATAGAGATGGCCATAGAGCGGGCCATAGAGAGAGGGTCATAGAGAGAGGGCAATAGAGAGAGGGCCATAGAGAGAGGGCCATAGAGAGAGGTCCATAAAGAGAGGGCCATAGAGGGAGTGCCATAGAGGGAGGGCCATAGAGGGAGGGCCATAGAGGGCGGGCCATCGAGAGAGGGCCTTAGAGAGAGGGACATATAGAGAGGGCCTATACAGATAGAGAGAGGGCCATACAGCGGGTCATAGAGAGAGGGCCATAGAGAGAGGGCCATAGAGAGATAGAGAGAGGGCCATAGAGAGAGGGCCATAGAGAGGGTCATAGAGAAAGTGGGCCATATTGCGGGCCATGGAGAGAGGGCCATAGAGAGAGGGCCATAGAGAGAGGTCCATAAAGAGAGGGCCATAGAGGGAGTGCCATAGAGGGAGGGCCATAGAGGGAGGGCCATAGAGGGCGGGCCATCGAGAGAGGGCCTTAGAGAGAGGGACATATAGAGAGGGCCTATACAGATAGAGAGAGGGCCATACAGCGGGTCATAGAGAGAGGGCCATAGAGAGAGGGCCATAGAGAGATAGAGAGAGGGCCATAGAGAGAGGGCCATAGAGAGGGTCATAGAGAAAGTGGGCCATATTGCGGGCCATGGAGAGAGGGCCATAGAGAGAGGGTCATAGAGAGAGGACCATAGAGAGAGGGCCATAGAGAGAGGGCCATAGAGAGAGGGCCATAGAGAGAGGGCCATAGAGAGAGGGCCAGAGAGAGAGGGCAATAGAGAGAGGGCCATAGAGAGAGGGCCATAGAGAAAGGGAAATAGAGAGAGAGGGACATTTAGTGAGAGGGCCATAGAGAGAGGGCCATAGAGAGAGGGCCATAGAGAGAGGGCCATAGAGAGAGGGCCATAGAGAGGGTCATAGAGAGAGTGGGCCATATTGCAGGCCATAGAGAGTGGGCCATCGAGAGAGGGCCATAGAGAGAGTGCCATAGAGTGAGGGCCATAGAGAGCGGGCCATAGAGAGAGGGCCAAATAGAGAGGGCCATAGAGCGAGGGCCATAGAGAGAGGGCCATAGACAGAGGGACATAGAGAGAAAGAGAGAGGGCAATAGAGAGAAGCCATAGAGAGATAGAGAAGGGCCATAGAGAGAGGGCCATAGAGAGAGTGCCACAGAGAGAGGGCCATAGAGAGAGGGCCATAGAGAGAGGGCCATAGGGAGAGGGCCATAGAGAGAACGACATAGAGAGAGGGCCATAGAGAGAGGGCAATAGAGAGAGGGCCAGAGAGAGAAGGCCAGATAGAGATCGAGAGAGGGCCATCGATTGGGACGTAGAGAGAGGGCAATAGAGAGAGGGACATAGAGAGAGAGGGACATACAGAGAGAGGGCCATAGAGAGAGGGCCATAGAGAGATGGCCATAGAGTGAGGTCCAAAGAGAGAGGCACATAGAGAGAGGGCCATAGAGAGAGGGCCATAGAGAGAGGGACATAGAAAGAGGGCCATAGAGAGAGGGCCATAGAGAGAGGGCCATAGAGAGAGGGTCATAGAGAGAAGGCCATAGAGAGAACGACATTGAGAGAGGGCCACAGAGAGAGGGCCATAGGGAGAGGGCCATCGAGAGATAGAGAGAGGGCCATAGAGAGGGGGCCATAGAGAGGGGGCCATAGAGAGGTGGCCATAGAGAGAGGGCCATAGAGAGAGGGCCATAGAGAGAGGGCCATAGAGAGAGGGCCATAGAGAGAGGGCCATAGAGAGATAGAGAGAGGGCCATCGAGAGGGCCATAGAGGGAGGGCCATAGAGTGATCTGGAGAGCGCCATAGAGCGGGCCATAGAGAGAGGGCCATAGAGAGAGGGCCATAGAGAGAGGGCCATAGACAGAGGGACATAGAGAGATGGAGAGAGGGCCATAGAGAGAGGGCCATAGAGAGATAGAGAAGGGCCATAGACAAAGGGCCATAAAGAGAGTGCCATAGAGAGAGTTCCCTAGAGAGAGGGCCATAGAGAGAGGGCCATAGACAGAGGGACATAGAGAGATAGAGAGGGCCATAGAGAGAGGGCCATAGAGAGATAGAGAAGGGCCATAGAGAGAGGGCCAAAGAGTGAGTTCCATAGAGAGAGGGCCATAGAGAGAGGGCCATAGAGAGAGGGCCATAGAGAGAGGGCCATAGGGAGAGGGCCATAGAGAGATACTGAGAGGGCCATACAGAGAGGGCCATAGACAGATAGAGAGGGGGCCATAGAGAGAGGGCCACAGAGAGAGTCCCATAGAGAGAGGGCCGTAGAGAGAGGGCCGTAGAGAGAGGGCCATAGAGAGAGGGCCAGAGAGAGAGGGCCATAGAGAGATAGAGAGAGGGCCATAAAGAGAGGGCCATAGAGGGAGTGCCATAGAGGGAGGGCCATAGAGGGAGGGACATATAGAGAGGGCCTATACAGATAAAGAGAGGGCCATACAGCGGGTCATAGAGAGAGGGTCATAGAGAGAGGGCCATAGAGAGAGGTCCATAAAGAGAGGGCCATAGAGGGCAGGCCATCGAGAGAGGGCCATATAGAGAGGGACATATAGAGAGGGCCTATACAGATAGAGAGAGGGCCATACAGCGGGTCATAGAGAGAGGGTCATAGAGAGAGGGCCATAGAGAGATAGAGAGAGGGCCATAGAGAGAGGGCCATAGAGAGGGTCATAGAGAGAGTGGGCCATATTGCGGGCCATAGAGAGAGGGCCATAGAGAGAGGGTCATAGAGAGAGGACCATAGAGAGAGGGCCATAGAGAGAGTGCCATAGAGAGAGGGCCATAGAGAGAGGGCAATAGAGAGAGGGCCATAGAGAGAGGGCCATAGAGAAAGGGAAATAGAGAGAGAGGGACATTTAGTGAGAGGGCCATAGAGAGAGGGCCATAGAGAGAGGGCCATAGAGAGAGGGCCATAGAGAGAGGGCCATAGAGAGGGTCATAGAGAGAGTGGGCCATATTGCGGGCCATAGAGAGAGGGCCATCGAGAGAGGGTCATAGAGAGAGGGCCATAGAGAGAGGGCCATAGAGAGAGTGCCATAGAGTGAGGGCCATAGAGAGAGGGCCACAGAGAGAGGGCCAAATAGAGAGGGCCATAGAGCGAGGGCCATAGAGAGAGGGCCATAGACAGAGGGACATAGAGAGAAAGAGAGAGGGCAATAGAGAGAAGCAATAGAGAGATAGAGAAGGGCCACAGAGAGAGGGACATAGAGAGAGTGCCATAGAGAGAGGGCCGTAGAGAGAGGGCCGTAGAGAGAGGGCCATAGAGAGAGGGCCAGAGAGAGAGGGCCATAGAGAGATAGAGAGAGGGCCATCGAGAGGGCCATGGAGAGAGGGCCATAGAGTGATAGAGATGGCCATAAAGCGGGCCATAGAGAGAGCGCCATAGAGAGAGGGCAATAGAGAGAGGGCCATAGAGGGAGGGCCATAGAGTGATAGAGATGGCCATAGAGCGGGCCATAGAGAGAGGGCCATAGAGAGAGGTCCATAAAGAGAGGGCCATAGAGGGAGTGCCATAGAGGGAGGGCAATAGAGGGAGGGACATATAGAGAGGGCCTATACAGATAGAGAGAGGGCCATACAGCGGGTCATAGAGAGAGGGTCATAGAGAGAGGGCCATAGAGAGAGGTCCATAAAGAGAGGGCCATAGAGGGCAGGCCATCGAGAGAGGGCCATAGAGAGAGGGACATACAGAGAGGGCCTATACAGATAGAGAGAGGGCCATTCAGCGGGTCATAGAGAGAGGGTCATAGAGAGAGGGCCATAGAGAGATAGAGAGAGGGCCATAGAGAGAGGGCCATAGAGAGGGTCATAGAGAGAGTGGGCCATATTGAGGGCCATAGAGAGAGGGCCATAGAGAGAGGGTCATAGAGAGAGGACCATAGAGAGAGGGCCATAGAGAGAGTGCCATAGAGAGAGGGCCATAGAGAGAGGGCCATAGAGAGAGGGCCATAGAGAGAGAGCCATAGAGAGAGGGCAATAGAGAGAGGGCCATAGAGAGAGGGCCATAGAGAAAGGGAAATAGAGAGAGAGGGACATTTAGTGAGAGGGCCATAGAGAGAGGGCCATAGAGAGAGGGCCATAGAGAGAGGGCCATAGAGAGAGGGCCATAGAGAGGGTCATAGAGAGAGTGGGCCATATTGCGGGCCATAGAGAGAGGGCCATCGAGAGAGGGTCATAGAGAGAGGGCCATAGAGAGAGGGCCATAGAGAGAGTGCCATAGAGTGAGGGCCATAGAGAGAGGGCCATAGAGAGAGGGCCAAATAGAGAGGGCCATAGAGCGAGGGCCATAGAGAGAGGGCCATAGACAGAGGGACATAGAGAGAAAGAGAGAGGGCAATAGAGAGAAGCCATAGAGAGATAGAGAAGGGCCACAGAGAGAGGGACATAGAGAGAGTGCCATAGAGAGAGGGCCGTAGAGAGAGGGCCGTAGAGAGAGGGCCATAGAGAGAGGGCCAGAGAGAGAGGGCCATAGAGAGATAGAGAGAGGGCCATCGAGAGGGCCATAGAGAGAGGGCCATAGAGTGATAGAGATGGCCATAGAGCGGGCCATAGAGAGAGCGCCATAGAGAGAGGGCAACAGAGAGAGGGCCATAGAGGGAGGGCCATAGAGTGATAGAGATGGCCATAGAGCGGGCCATAGAGAGAGGGCCATAGAGAGAGGTCCATAAAGAGAGGGCCATAGAGGGAGTGCCATAGAGGGAGGGCAATAGAGGGAGGGACATATAGAGAGGGCCTATACAGATAGAGAGAGGGCCATACAGCGGGTCATAGAGAGAGGGTCATAGAGAGAGGGCCATAGAGAGAGGTCCATAAAGAGAGGGCCATAGAGGGCAGGCCATCGAGAGAGGGCCATAGAGAGAGGGACATACAGAGAGGGCCTATACAGATAGAGAGAGGGCCATTCAGCGGGTCATAGAGAGAGGGTCATAGAGAGAGGGCCATAGAGAGATAGAGAGAGGGCCATAGAGAGAGGGCCATAGAGAGGGTCATAGAGAGAGTGGGCCATATTGAGGGCCATAGAGAGAGGGCCATAGAGAGAGGGTCATAGAGAGAGGACCATAGAGAGAGGGCCATAGAGAGAGTGCCATAGAGAGAGGGCCATAGAGAGAGGGCCATAGAGAGAGGGCCATAGAGAGAGAGCCATAGAGAGAGGGCAATAGAGAGAGGGCCATAGAGAGAGGGCCATAGAGAAAGGGAAATAGAGAGAGAGGGACATTTAGTGAGAGGGCCATAGAGAGAGGGCCATAGAGAGAGGGCCATAGAGAGAGGGCCATAGAGAGAGGGCCATAGAGAGGGTCATAGAGAGAGTGGGCCATATTGCGGGCCATAGAGAGAGGGCCATCGAGAGAGGGTCATAGAGAGAGGGCCATAGAGAGAGGGCCATAGAGAGAGTGCCATAGAGTGAGGGCCATAGAGAGAGGGCCATAGAGAGAGGGCCAAATAGAGAGGGCCATAGAGCGAGGGCCATAGAGAGAGGGCCATAGACAGAGGGACATAGAGAGAAAGAGAGAGGGCAATAGAGAGAAGCCATAGAGAGATAGAGAAGGGCCACAGAGAGAGGGACATAGAGAGAGTGCCATAGAGAGAGGGCCGTAGAGAGAGGGCCGTAGAGAGAGGGCCATAGAGAGAGGGCCAGAGAGAGAGGGCCATAGAGAGATAGAGAGAGGGCCATCGAGAGGGCCATAGAGAGAGGGCCATAGAGTGATAGAGATGGCCATAGAGCGGGCCATAGAGAGAGCGCCATAGAGAGAGGGCAATAGAGAGAGGGCCATAGAGGGAGGGCCATAGAGTGATAGAGATGGCCATAGAGCGGGCCATAGAGAGAGGGCCATAGAGAGAGGTCCATAAAGAGAGGGCCATAGAGGGAGTGCCATAGAGGGAGGGCCATAGAGGGAGGGACATATAGAGAGGGCCTATACAGATAGAGAGAGGGCCATACAGCGGGTCATAGAGAGAGGGTCATAGAGAGAGGGCCATAGAGAGAGGTCCATAAAGAGAGGGCCATAGAGGGCAGGCCATCGAGAGAGGGCCATAGAGAGAGGGACATACAGAGAGGGCCTATACAGAAAGAGAGAGGGCCATTCAGCGGGTCATAGAGAGAGGGTCATAGAGAGAGGGCCATAGAGAGATAGAGAGAGGGCCATAGAGAGAGGGCCATAGAGAGGGTCATAGAGAGAGTGGGCCATATTGAGGGCCATAGAGAGAGGGCCATAGAGAGAGGGTCATAGAGAGAGGACCATAGAGAGAGGGCCATAGAGAGAGTGCCATAGAGAGAGGGCCATAGAGAGAGGGCCATAGAGAGAGGGCCATAGAGAGAGAGCCATAGAGAGAGGGCAATAGAGAGAGGGCCATAGAGAGAGGGCCAGAGAGAAAGGGAAATAGAGAGAGAGGGACATTTAGTGAGAGGGCCATAGAGAGAGGGCCATAGAGAGAGGGCCATAGAGAGAGGGCCATAGAGAGAGGGCCATAGAGAGGGTCATAGAGAGAGTGGGCCATATTGCGGGCCATAGAGAGAGGGCCATCGAGAGAGGGTCATAGAGAGAGGGCCATAGAGAGAGGGCCATAGAGAGAGTGCCATAGAGTGAGGGCCATAGAGAGAGGGCCATAGAGAGAGGGCGAAATAGAGAGGGCCATAGAGCGAGGGCCATAGAGAGAGGGCCATAGACAGAGGGACATAGAGAGAAAGAGAGAGGGCAATAGAGAGAAGCCATAGAGAGATAGAGAAGGGCCACAGAGAGAGGGACATATAGAGAGTGCCATAGAGAGAGGGCCGTAGAGAGAGGGCCGTAGAGAGAGGGCCATAGAGAGAGGGCCAGAGAGAGAGGGCCATAGAGAGATAGAGAGAGGGCCATCGAGAGGGCCATAGAGAGAGGGCCATAGTGTGATAGAGATGGCCATAGAGCGGGCCATAGAGAGAGGGCCATAGAGAGAGGGCAATAGAGAGAGGGCCATAGAGGGAGGGCCATAGAGTGATAGAGATGGCCATAGAGCGGGCCATAGAGAGAGGGCCATAGAGAGAGGTCCATAAAGAGAGGGCCATAGAGGGAGTGCCATAGAGGGAGGGCCATAGAGGGAGGGACATATAGAGAGGGCCTATACAGATAGAGAGAGGACCATACAGCGGGTCATAGAGAGAGGGTCATAGAGAGAGGGCCATAGAGAGAGGTCCATAAAGAGAGGGCCATAGAGGGCAGGCCATCGAGAGAGGGCCATAGAGAGAGGGACATACAGAGAGGGCCTATACAGATAGAGAGAGGGCCATTCAGCGGGTCATAGAGAGAGGGTCATAGAGAGAGGGCCATAGAGAGATAGAGAGAGGGCCATAGAGAGAGGGCCATAGAGAGGGTCATAGAGAGAGTGGGCCATATTGAGGGCCATAGAGAGATGGCCATAGAGAGAGGGTCATAGAGAGAGGACGATAGAGAGAGGGCCATAGAGAGAGTGCCATAGAGAGAGGGCCATAGAGAGAGGGCCATAGAGAGAGGGCCATAGAGCGAGAGCCATAGAGAGAGGGCAATAAAGAGAGGGCCATAGAGAGAGGGCCATAGAGAAAGGGAAATAGAGAGAGAGGGACATTTAGTGAGTGGGCCATAGAGAGAGGGCCATAGAGAGAGGGCCATAGAGAGAGGGCCATAGAGAGAGGGCCATAGAGAGGGTCATAGAGAGAGTGGGCCATATAGCGGGCCATAGAGAGAGGGCCATCGAGAGAGGGTCATAGAGAGAGGGCCATAGAGAGAGGGCCATAGAGAGAGTGCCATAGAGTGAGGGCCATAGAGAGAGGGCCATAGAGAGAGGGCCAAATAGAGAGGGCCATAGAGCGAGGGCCATAGAGAGAGGGCCATAGACAGAGGGACATAGAGAGAAAGAGAGATGGCAATAGAGAGAAGCCATAGAGAGATAGAGAAGGGCCACAGAGAGAGGGCCATAGAGAGAGTGCCATAGAGAGAGGGCCATAGAGAGAGGGCCATAGAGAGAGGGCCATAGAGAGAGGGCAATAGAGAGAGGGCCATAGAGAGAAGGCCAGATAGAGATCGAGAGAGGGCCATCGATTGGGACGTAGAGAGAGGGCCATAGAGAGAGGGACATAGAGAGAGAGGGACATATAGAGAGAGGGCCATAGAGAGAGGGCCATAGAGAGAGGGCCATAGAGAGAGGGCCATAGAGTGATGTCCAAAGAGAGAGGCACATAGAGAGAGGGCCATAGAGAGAGGGCCATAGAGAGAGGGACATAGAAAGATGGCCATAGAGAGAGGGCCACAGAGAGAGGGCCATAGAGAGAGGGCCATAGAGAGAGGGCCATGAGAGAAAGACATAGAGAGAGGGCCATAGAGAGAGGGCCATAGGGAGAGGGCCATAGAGAGATAGTGAGAGGGCCATAGAGAGAGGGCCATAGACAGATAGAGAGGGGGCCATAGAGAGAGGGCTATAGAGAGAGTGCCATAGAGAGAGGGCCATAGAGAGAGGGCCGTAGAGAGAGGACCATAGAGAGAGGGCCAGAGAGAGAGGGCCATAGCGAGATAGAGAGAGGGCCATCGAGAGGGCCATAGAGAGAGGGCCATAGAGTGATAGAGATGGCCATAGAGCGGGCCATAGAGAGAGGGCCATAGAGAGAGGCAAATAGAGAGAGAGCCATAGAGAGAGGGCCATAGAGAGGGCCATATGGAGAGACGGACATAGAGAGAGAGGGCCATAGAGAGAGGGCCATAGAGAGAGGGCCATAGAGAGAGGGCAATAGAGAGAGGGCCATAGAGAGAGGGCCATAGAGAGAGGTCCATAAAGAGAGGGTCAAAGAGGGAGTGCCATAGAGGGAGTGCCACAGAGGGAGGGCCATAGAGGGAGGGCCATAGAGGGCGGGCCATTGAGAGAGGGCCATAGAGAGAGGGACATATAGAGAGGGCCTATAGAGATAGAGAGAGGGCCATACAGCGTGTCATAGAGAGAGGGCCATAGAGAGAGGGCCATTGAGAGATAGAGAGAGGGCCATAGAGAGAGGGCCATAGAGAGGGCCATATGGAGAGACGGACATAGAGAGAGAGGGCCATAGAGAGAGGGCCATAGAGAGAGGGCCATAGAGAGAGGGCAATAGAGAAAGGGCCATAGAGAGAGGGCCATAGAGAGAGGTCCATAAAGAGAGGGCCATAGAGGGAGTGCCATAGAGGGAGTGCCATAGAGGGAGGGCCATAGAGGCAGGGCCATAGAGGGCGGGGCATCGAGAGAGGGCCATAGAGAGAGGGACATATAGAGAGGGCCTACAGAGATAGAGAGAGGGCCATACAGCGGGTCATAGAGAGAGGGCCATAGAGAGAGGGCCATAGAGAGATTGAGAGAGGGCCATAGAGAGAGGGCCATAGAGAGCAGGCCATAGAGAGCGTCATAGAGAGAGTGGGCCATATTGCGAGCCATAGAGAGAGGGCCATAGAGAGAGGGTCACAGAGAGAGGGCCATAGGGAGAGGGCCATCGAGAGATAGAGAGAGGGCCATAGAGAGAGGGCCATAGAGAGGGGGCCATAGAGAGAGGGCCATAGAGAGAGGGCCATAGAGAGAGGGCCATAGAGATATAGAGAGAGGGCCATCGAGAGGGCCATAGAGGGAGGGCCATAGAGTGATCTAGAGAGCGCCATAGAGCGGGCCATAGAGAGAGGGCCATAGAGAGAGGGCCATAGAGAGAGGGCCATAGACAGAGGGACATAGAAAGATGGAGAAGGGCCATAGACAAAGGGCCATAAAGAGAGTGCCATAGAGAGAGTTCCCTAGAGAGAGGGCCATAGAGAGAGGGCCATAGACAGAGGGACATAGAGAGATAGAGAGGGCCATAGAGGGAGGTCCACAGAGAGATAGAGAAGGGCCATAGAGAGAGGGCCAAAGAGTGAGTTCCATAGAGAGAGGGCCATAGAGAGAGGGCCATAGAGAGAGGGCCATAGAGAGAGGGCCATAGGGAGAGGGCCATAGAGAGATACTGAGAGGGCCATACAGAGAGGGCCATAGACAGATAGAGAGGGGGCCATAGAGAGAGGGCCACAGAGAGAGTGCCATAGAGAGAGGGCCGTAGAGAGAGGGCCGTAGAGAAAGGGCCATAGAGAGAGGGCCAGAGAGAGAGGGCCATAGAGAGATAGAGAGAGGGCCATAAAGAGAGGGCCATAGAGGGAGTGCCATAGAGGGAGGGCCATAGAGGGAGGGACATATAGAGGGCCTATACAGATAGAGAGAGGGCCATACAGCGGGTCATAGAGAGAGGGTCATAGAGAGAGGGCCATAGAGAGAGGTCCATAAAGAGAGGGCCATAGAGGGCAGGCCATCGAGAGAGGCCATAGAGAGAGGGACATATAGAGAGGGCCTATACAGATAGAGAGAGGGCCATACAGCGGGTCATAGAGAGAGGGTCATAGAGAGAGGGCCATAGAGAGATAGAGAGAGGGCCATAGAGAGAGGGCCATAGAGAGGGTCATAGAGAGAGTGGGCCATATTGCGGGCCATAGAGAGAGGGCCATAGAGAGAGGGTCACAGAGAGAGGACCATAGAGAGAGGGCCATAGAGAGAGTGCCATAGAGAGAGGGCCATAGAGAGAGGGCCATAGGGAGAGGGCCATAGAGAGAGAGCCATAGAGAGAGGGCAATAGAGAGAGGGCCATAGAGAGAGGGCCATAGAGAAAGGGAAATAGAGAGAGAGGGACATTTAGTGAGAGGGCCATAGAGAGAGGGCCATAGAGAGAGGGCCATAGAGAGAGGGCCATAGAGAGAGGGCCATAGAGAGGGTCATAGAGAGAGTGGGCCATATTGCGGGCCATAGAGAGAGGGCCATCGAGAGAGGGTCATAGAGAGAGGGCCATAGAGAGAGGGCCATAGAGAGAGTGCCATAGAGTGAGGGCCATAGAGAGAGGGCCATAGAGAGAGGGCCAAATAGAGAGGGCCATAGAGCGAGGGCCATAGAGAGAGGGTCAAAGACAGAGGGACATAGAGAGAAAGAGAGAGGGCAATAGAGAGAAGCCATAGAGAGATAGAGAAGGGCCACAGAGAGAGGGACATAGAGAGAGTGCCATAGAGAGAGGGCCGTAGAGAGAGGGCCGTAGAGAGAGGGCCATAGAGAGAGGGCCATAGAGAGAGGGCCATAGAGTGATAGAGATGGCCATAGAGCGGGCCATAGAGAGAGGGCCATAGAGAGAGGGCAATAGAGAGAGGGCCATAGAGGGAGGGCCATAGAGTGATAGAGATGGCCATAGAGCGGGCCATCGAGAGAGGGCCATAGAGAGAGGTCCATAAAGAGAGGGCCATAGAGGGAGAGCCATAGAGGGAGGGCCACAGAGGGAGGGACATATAGAGAGGGCCTATACAGATAGAGAGAGGGCCATACAGCGGGTCATAGAGAGAGGGTCATAGAGAGAGGGCCATAGAGAGAGGTCCATAAAGAGAGGGCCATAGAGGGCAGGCCATCGAGAGAGGGCCATAGAGAGAGGGACATACAGAGAGGGCCTATACAGATAGAGAGAGGGCCATACAGCGGGTCATAGAGAGAGGGTCATAGAGAGAGGGCCATAGAGAGATAGAGAGAGGGCCATAGAGAGAGGGCCATAGAGAGGGTCATAGAGAGAGTGGGCCATATTGAGGGCCATAGAGAGAGGGCCATAGAGAGAGGGTCATAGAGAGAGGACGATAGAGAGAGGGCCATAGAGAGAGTGCCATAGAGAGAGGGCCATAGAGAGAGGGCCATAGAGAGAGGGCCATAGAGAGAGAGCCATAGAGAGAGGGCAATAGAGAGAGGGCCATAGAGAGAGGGCCATAGAGAAAGGGAAATACAGAGAGAGGGACATTTAGTGAGAGGGCCATAGAGTGAGGGCCATAGAGAGAGGGCCATAGAGAGAGGGCCATAGAGAGAGGGCCATAGAGAGGGCCATAGAGAGGGTCATAGAGAGAGTGGGCCATATTGCGGGCCATAGAGAGAGGGCCATCGAGAGAGGGTCATAGAGAGAGGGCCATAGAGAGAGGGCCATAGAGAGAGTGCCATAGAGTGAGGGCCATAGAGAGAGGGCCATAGAGAGAGGGCCAAATAGAGAGGGCCATAGAGCGAGGGCCATAGAGAGATGGCCATAGACAGAGGGACATAGAGAGAAAGAGAGAGGGCAATAGAGAGAAGCCATAGAGAGATAGAGAAGGGCCACAGAGAGAGGGCCATAGAGAGAGTGCCATAGAGAGAGGGCCATAGAGAGAGGGCCATAGAGAGATTGCCATAGAGAGAGGGCAATAGAGAGAGGGCCATAGAGAGAAGGCCAGATAGAGATCGAGAGAGGGCCATCGATTGGGACGTAGAGAGAGGGCCATAGAGAGAGGGACATAGAGAGAGAGGGACATATAGAGAGAGGGCCACAGAGAGAGGGCCATAGAGAGAGGGCCATAGAGAGAGTGCCATAGAGTGATGTCCAAAGAGAGAGGCACATAGAGAGAGGGCCATAGAGAGAGGGCCATAGAGAGAGGGACATAGAAAGATGGCCATAGAGAGAGGGCCACAGAGAGAGGGCCATAGAGAGAGGGCCACAGAGAGAGGGCCATAGAGAGAAAGACATAGGGAGAGGGCCATAGAGAGAGGGCCATAGGGAGAGGGCCATAGAGAGATAGTGAGAGGGCCATAGAGAGAGGGCCATAGACAGATAGAGATGGGGCCATAGAGAGAGGGCCATAGAGAGAGTGCCATAGAGAGAGGGCCATAGAGAGAGGGCCGTAGAGAGAGGACCATAGAGAGAGGGCCAGAGAGAGAGGGCCATAGAGAGATAGAGAGAGGGCCATCGAGAGGGCCTTAGAGAGAGGGCCATAGAGTGATAGAGATGGCCATAGAGCGGGCCACAGAGAGAGGGCCATAGAGAGAAGCAAATAGAGAGAGGGCCATAGAGAGAGGGCCATAGAGAGGGCCATATGGAGAGACGGACATAGAGAGAGAGGGCCATAGAGAGAGGGCCATAGAGAGAGGGCCATAGAGAGAGGGCAATAGAGAGAGGGCCATAGAGAGAGGGCCATAGAGAGAGGTCCATAAAGAGAGGGCCATAGAGGGAGTGCCATAGAGGGAGTGCCATAGAGGGAGGGCCATAGAGGGAGGGCCATAGAGGGCGGGCCATTGAGAGAGGGCCATAGAGAGAGGGACATATAGAGAGGGCCTATAGAGATAGAGAGAGGGCCATACAGCGTGTCATAGAGAGAGGGCCATGGAGAGAGGGCCATAGAGAGATAGAGAGAGGGCCATAGAGAGAGGGCCATAGAGAGGGCCATATGGAGAGACGGACATAGAGAGAGAGGGCCATCGAGAGAGGGCCATAGAGAGAGGGCCATAGAGAGAGGGCAATAGAGAAAGGGCCATAGAGAGAGGGCCATAGAGAGAGGTCCATAAAGAGAGGGCCATAGAGGGAGTGCCATAGAGGGAGTGCCATAGAGGGAGGGCCATAGAGGCAGGGCCATAGAGGGCGGGGCATCGAGAGAGGGCCATAGAGAGAGGGACATATAGAGAGGGCCTACAGAGATAGAGAGAGGGCCATACAGCGGGTCATAGAGAGAGGGCCATAGAGAGAGGGCCATAGAGAGATTGAGAGAGGGCCATAGAGAGAGGGCCATAGAGAGCAGGCCATAGAGAGGGTCATAGAGAGAGTGGGCCATATTGCGGGCCATAGAGAGAGGGCCATAGAGAGAGGGTCATAGAGAGAGGAGCATAGAGAGAGGGCCATAGAGAGAGTGCCAATGAGAGAGGGACATAGAGAGAGGGCCATAGAGAGAGTGCCATAGAGAGAGGGCCATAGAGAGAGGGCCATAGAGAGAGGGTCATAGACAGAGGGCCATAGAGAGAGGGTCATAGAGAGAGGGCCATAGAGAGAACGACATAGAGAGAGGGCCACAGAGAGATGGCCATAGGGAGAGGGTCATCGAGAGATAGAGAGAGGGCCATAGAGAGAGGGCCATAGAGAGAGTGCCATAGAGAGAGGGCCATAGAGAGAGGGACATAGAGAGAGGGCCATAGAGAGAGGGCCATAGAGAGAAGGCCATAGAGAGATGGAGAGAGGGCCATCGAGAGGGCCATAGAGGGAGGGCCATAGAGTGATCTAGAGAGCGCCACAGCGCGGCCCATAGAGAGAGGGCCATAGAGAGAGGGCCATAGAGAGAGGGCCATAGACAGAGGGACATAGAGAGATAGAGAGAGGGCCATAGAGAGAGGGCCAAAGAGAGATAGAGAAGGGCCATAGAGAGAGGGCCATAAAGAGAGTGCCATAGAGAAAGTTCCCTAGAGAGTGGGCCATAGAGAGAGGGCCATAGAGAGAGGGCCATAGAGAGAACGACATAGAGAGAGGGCCATAGGGAGAGGGCCATAGGGAGAGCGCCATAGAGAGAGGGCCATAGAGAGATGGTGAGAGGGCCATAGAGAGAGGGCCATAGAGAGATAGTGAGGGTGCCACAGAGAGAGGGCCATAGAGAGACTGCCATAGAGAGAGGGCCATAGAGAGAGGGCCATAGAGGGAGGGCCATAGAGAGATAGAGAGAGGGCCAGAGAGAGAGGGCCATAGAGAGATAGAGAGAGGGCCATCGAGAGGGCCATAGAGAGAGGGCCATAGAGTGATAGAGATGGCCATAGAGCGGGCCATAGAGAGAGGGCCATAGAGAGAGGGCAATAGAGAGAGGGCCATAGAGGGAGGGCCATAGAGTGATAGAGATGGCCATAGAGCGGGCCATAGAGAGAGGGCCATAGAGAGAGGTCCAAAAAGAGAGGGCCATAGAGGGAGTGCCATAGAGGGAGGGCCATAGAGGGAGGGACATATAGAGAGGGCCTATACAGATAGAGAGAGGGCCATACAGCGGGTCATAGAGAGAGGGTCATAGAGAGAGGGCCATAGAGAGAGGTCCATAAAGAGAGGGCCATAGAGGGCAGGCCATCGAGAGAGGGCCATAGAGAGAGGGACATACAGAGAGGGCCTATACAGATAGAGAGAGGGCCATACAGCGGGTCATAGAGAGAGGGTCATAGAGAGAGGGCCATAGAGAGATAGAGAGAGGGCCATAGAGAGAGGGCCATAGAGAGGGTCATAGAGAGAGTGGGCCATATTGAGGGCCATAGAGAGAGGGCCATAGAGAGAGGGTCATAGAGAGAGGACGATAGAGAGAGGGCCATAGAGAGAGTGCCATAGAGAGAGGGCCATAGAGAGAGGGCCATAGAGAGAGGGCCATAGAGAGAGAGCCATAGAGAGAGGGCAATAGAGAGAGGGCCATAGAGAGAGGGCCATAGAGAAAGGGAAATAGAGAGAGAGGGACATTTAGTGAGAGGGCCATAGAGAGAGGGCGATAGAGAGAGGGCCATAGAGAGAGGGCCATAGAGAGAGGGCCATAGAGAGGGTCATAGAGAGAGTGGGCCATATTGCGGGCCATAGAGAGAGGGCCATCGAGAGAGGGTCATAGAGAGAGGGCCATAGAGAGAGGGCCATAGAGAGAGTGCCATAGAGTGAGGGCCATAGAGAGAGGGCCATAGAGAGAGGGCCAAATAGAGAGGGCCATAGAGCGAGGGCCATAGAGAGAGGGCCATAGACAGAGGGACATAGAGAGAAAGAGAGAGGGCAATAGAGAGAAGCCATAGAGAGATAGAGAAGGGCCACAGAGAGAGGGCCATAGAGAGAGTGCCATAGAGAGAGGGCCATAGAGAGAGGGCCATAGAGAGAGGGCCATAGAGAGAGGGCAATAGAGAGAGGGCCATAGAGAGAAGGCCAGATAGAGATCGAGAGAGGGCCATCGATTGGGACGTAGAGAGAGGGCCATAGAGAGAGGGACATAGAGAGAGAGGGACATATAGAGAGAGGGCCATAGAGAGAGGGCCATAGAGAGAGGGCCATAGAGAGAGTGCCATAGAGTGATGTCCAAAGAGAGAGGCACATAGAGAGAGGGCCATAGAGAGAGGGCCATAGAGAGAGGGACATAGAAAGATGGCCATAGAGAGAGGGCCACAGAGAGAGGGCCATAGAGAGAGGGCCACAGAGAGAGGGCCATAGAGAGAAAGACATAGAGAGAGGGCCATAGAGAGAGGGCCATAGGGAGAGGGCCATAGAGAGATAGTGAGAGGGCCATAGAGAGAGGGCCATAGACAGATAGAGAGGGGGCCATAGAGAGAGGGCCATAGAGAGAGTGCCATAGAGAGAGGGCCATAGAGAGAGGGCCGTAGAGAGAGGACCATAGAGAGAGGGCCAGAGAGAGAGGGCCATAGAGAGATAGAGAGAGGGCCATCGAGAGGGCCATAGAGAGAGGGCCATAGAGTGATAGAGATGGCCATAGAGCGGGCCATAGAGAGAGGGCCATAGAGAGAAGCAAATAGAGAGAGGGCCATAGAGAGAGGGCCATAGAGAGGGCCATATGGAGAGACGGACATAGAGAGAGAGGGCCATAGAGAGAGGGCCATAGAGAGAGGGCAATAGAGAGAGGGCCATAGAGAGAGGTCCATAAAGAGAGGGCCATAGAGGGAGTGCCATAGAGGGAGTGCCATAGAGGGAGGGCCATAGAGGGAGGGCCATAGAGGGCGGGCCATCGAGAGAGGGCCATAGAGAGAGGGACATATAGAGAGGGCCTATAGAGATAGAGAGAGGGCCATACAGCGTGTCATAGAGAGAGGGCCATAGAGAGAGGGCCATAGAGAGATAGAGAGAGGGCCATAGAGAGAGGGCCATAGAGAGGGCCATATGGAGAGACGGACATAGAGAGAGAGGGCCATAGAGAGAGGGCCATAGAGAGAGGGCCATAGAGAGAGGGCAATAGAGAAAGGGCCATAGAGAGAGGGCCATAGAGAGAGGTCCATAAAGAGAGGGCCATAGAGGGAGTGCCATAGAGGGAGTGCCATAGAGGGAGGGCCATAGAGGGAGGGCCATAGAGGGCGGGGCATCGAGAGAGGGCCATAGAGAGAGGGACATATAGAGAGGGCCTACAGAGATAGAGAGAGGGCCATACAGCGGGTCATAGAGAGAGGGCCATAGAGAGAGGGCCATAGAGAGATTGAGAGAGGGCCATAGAGAGAGGGCCATAGAGAGCAGGCCATAGAGAGGGTCATAGAGTGATTGGGCCATATTGCGGGCCATAGAGAGAGGGCCATAGAGAGAGGGTCATAGAGAGAGTGCCATAGAGAGAGGGCCATAGAGAGAGGGCCAAAGAGAGAGGGCCATAGAGAGAGGGCCATAGAGAGAGGGCCATAGAGAGAGGGCCATAGACAGAGGGCCATAGAGAGAGGGTCATAGAGAGAGGGCCATAGAGAGAACGACATAGAGAGAGGGCCACAGAGAGATGGCCATAGGGAGAGGGCCATCGAGAGATAGAGAGAGGGCCATAGAGAGAGGGCCATAGAGAGATAGAGAGGGGGCCATAGAGAGAGGGCCATAGAGAGAGTGCCATAGAGAGAGGGCCATAGAGAGAGGGCCACAGAGAGAGGGCCATAGAGAGAGGGCCATAGAGAGAAGGCCATAGAGAGATAGAGAGAGGGCCATCGAGAGGGCCATAGAGGGAGGGCCATAGAGTGATCTAGAGAGCGCCATAGAGCGGCCCATAGAGAGAGGGCCATAGAGAGAGGGCCATAGAGAGAGGGCCATAGACAGAGGGACATAGAGAGATAGAGAGAGGGCCATAGAGAGAGGGCCAAAGAGAGATAGAGAAGGGCCATAGAGAGAGGGCCATAAAGAGAGTGCCAAAGAGAAAGTTCCCGAGAGAGAGGGGCATAGAGAGAGGGCCATAGAGAGAGGGCCATAGAGAGAACGACATAGAGAGAGGGCCATAGGGAGAGGGCCATAGGGAGAGCGCCATAGAGAGAGGGCCATAGAGAGATAGTGAGAGGGCCATAGAGAGAGGGCCATAGAGAGATAGTGAGGGTGCCACAGAGAGAGGGCCATAGAGAGACTGCCATAGAGAGAGGGCCATAGAGAGAGGGCCATAGAGGGAGGGCCATAGAGAGATAGAGAGAGGGCCATAGAGAGAGGGCCATAGAGAGATAGTGAGGGTGCCATAGAGAGAGGGCCATAGAGAGACTGCCATAGAGAGAGGGCCATAGAGGGAGGGCCAGAGAGAGATAGAGAGAGGGCCATCGAGAGGGCCATAGAGAGAGAGCCATAGAGAGAGGGCCATAGAGAGGGCAATATGGACAGACGGACATAGAGAGAGAGGGACATAGAGAGAGAGGGCCATAGAGAGAGGGCCATAGACAGAGGGACATAGAGAGATAGAGAGAGGGCCATAGAGAGAGGGCCATAGAGAGATAGAGAAGGGCCATAGAGAGAGGGCCAAAGAGTGAGTTCCATAGAGAGAGAGCCATAGAGAGAGGGCCATAGAGAGAGGGCCATAGAGAGAGGGCCACAGAGAGAGGGCCATAGAGAGAAAGACATAGAGAGAGGGCCATAGAGAGAGGGCCATAGGGAGAGGGCCAAAGAGAGATAGTGAGAGGGCCATAGAGAGAGGGCCATAGACAGATAGAGAGGGGGCCATAGAGAGAGGGCCATAGAGAGAGTGCCATAGAGAGAGGGCCGTAGAGAGAGGGCCGTAGAGAGAGGGCCATAGAGAGAGGGCCAGAGAGAGATGGGCCATAGAGAGATAGAGAGAGGGCCATCGAGAGGGCCATAGAGAGAGGGCCATAGAGTGATAGAAATGGCCATAGAGCGGGCCATAGAGAGAGGGCGATAGAGAGAGGGCAATAGAGAGAGGGCCATAGAGAGAGGGCCATAGAGAGAGGTCCATAAAGAGAGGGCCACAGAGGGAGTGCCATAGAGGGAGGGCCATAGAGGGAGGGCCATAGAGGGCGGGCCATCGAGAGAGGGCCATAGAGAGAGGGACATATAGAGAGGGCCTATACAGATAGAGAGAGGGCCATACAGCGGGTCATAGAGAGAGGGCCATAGAGAGAGGGCCAAAGAGAGGGCCATAGACAGAGGGACATAGAGAGATAGAGAGAGGGCCATAGAGAGAGGGCCATAGAGAGATAGAGAAGGGCCATAGAGAGAGGGCCAAAGAGTGAGTTCCATAGAGAGAGGGCCATAGAGAGAGGGCCATAGAGAGAGGGCCATAGAGAGAGGGCCATAGAGAGAGGGCCATAGAGAGAACGACATAGAGAGAGGGCCATAGAGAGAGGGCCATAGGGAGAGGGCCATAGAGAGATAGTGAGAGGACCGTAGAGATAGGGCCATAGACAGATAGAGAGGGGGCCATAGAGAGAGGACCTTAGAGAGAGTGCCATAGGGAGAGGGCCGTAGAGAGAGGGCCGTAGAGAGAGGGCCATAGAGAGAGGGCCAGAGAGAGAGGGCCATAGAGAGATAGAGAGAGGGCCATCGAGAGGGCCATAGAGAGAGGGCCATAGAGTGATAGAGATGGCCATAGAGCGGGCCATAGAGAGAGGGTCATAGAGAGAGGGCAATAGAGAGAGGGCCATAGAGAGAGGGCCATAGAGAGAGGTCCATAAAGAGAGGGCCATAGAGGGAGTGCCATAGAGGGAGGGCCATAGAGGGAGGGCCATAGAGGGCGGGCCATCGAGAGAGGGCCTTAGTGAGAGGGACATATAGAGAGGGCCTATACAGATAGAGAGAGGGCCATACAGCGGGTCATAGAGAGAGGGCCATAGAGAGAGGGCCATAGAGAGATAGAGAGAGGGCCATAGAGAGAGGGCCATAGAGAGGGTCATAGAGAGAGTGGGCCATATTGCGGGGCATGGAGAGAGGGCCATAGAGAGAGGGTCATAGAGAGAGGACCATAGAGAGAGGGCCATAGAGAGAGGGCCATAGAGAGAGGGCCATAGAGAGAGGGCCATAGAGAGAGGGCAATAGAGAGAGGGCCATCGAGAGAGGGCCATAGAGAAAGGGAAATAGAGAGAGAGGGACATTTAGTGAGAGGGCCATAGAGAGAGGGCCACAGAGAGAGGGCCATAGAGAGAGGGCCATAGAGAGAGGGCCATAGAGAGGGTCATAGAGAGAGTGGGCCATATTGCAGGCCATAGAGAGTGGGCCATCGAGAGAGGGTCATAGAGAGAGGGCCATAGAGAGAGGGCCATAGAGAGAGTGCCATAGAGTGAGGGCCATAGAGAGAGGGCCATAGAGAGAGGGCCAAATAGAGAGGGCCATAGAGCGAGGGCCATAGAGAGAGGGCCATAGACAGAGGGACATAGAGAGAAAGAGAGAGGGCAATAGAGAGAAGCCATAGAGAGATAGAGAAGGGCCATAGAGAGAGGGCCATAGAGAGAGTGCCATAGAGAGAGGGCCATAGAGAGAGGGCCATAGAGAGAGGGCCATAGGGAGAGGGCCATAGAGAGAACGACATAGAGAGAGGGCCATAGAGAGAGGGCAATAGAGAGAGGGCCAGAGAGAGAAGGCCAGATAGAGATCGAGAGAGGGCCATCGATTGGGACGTAGAGAGAGGGCCATAGAGAGAGGGACATAGAGAGAGAGGGACATACAGAGAGAGGGCCATAGAGAGAGGGCCATAGAGAGAGGGCCATAGAGAGATGGCCATAGAGTGAGGTCCAAAGAGAGAGGCACATAGAGAGAGGGCCATAGAGAGAGGGCCATAGAGAGAGGGACATAGAAAGAGGGCCATAGAGAGAGGGCCATAGAGAGAGGGCCATAGAGAGAGGGTCATAGAGAGAAGGCCATAGAGAGAACGACATAGAGAGAGGGAGACAGAGAGAGGGCCATAGGGAGAGGGCCATCGAGAGATAGAGAGAGGGCCATACAGAGAGGGCCATAGAGAGGGGGCCATAGAGAGGTGGCCATAGAGAGAGGGCCATAGAGAGAGGGCCATAGAGAGAGGGCCATAGAGAGAGGGCCATAGAGAGAGGGCCATAGAGAGATAGAGAGAGGGACATCGAGAGGGCCATAGAGGGAGGGCCATAGAGTGATCTAGAGAGCGCCATAGAGCGGGCCATAGAGAGAGGGCCATAGAGAGAGGGCCATAGAGAGAGGGCCATAGACAGAGGGACATAGAGAGATGGAGAGAGGGCCATAGAGAGAGGGCCATAGAGAGATAGAGAAGGGCCATAGACAAAGGGCCATAAAGAGAGTGCAATAGAGAGAGTTCCCTAGAGAGAGGGCCATAGAGAGAGGGCCATAGACAGAGGGACATAGAGAGATAGAGAGGGCCATAGACAGAGGGCCATTAGAGATAGAGAAGGGCCATAGAGAGAGGTCCAAAGAGTGAGTTCCATAGAGAGAGTGCCATAGAGAGAGGGCCATAGAGAGAGGGCCATAGAGAGAGGGCCATAGGGAGAGGGCCATAGAGAGATACTGAGAGGGCCATACAGAGACGGCCATAGACAGATAGAGAGGGGGCCATAGAGAGAGGGCCATAGAGAGAGTGCCATAGAGAGAGGGCCGTAGAGAGAGGGCCGTAGAGAGAGGGCCATAGAGAGAGGGCCAGAGAGAGAGGGCCATAGAGGGAGGGACATATAGAGAGGGCCTATACAGATAGAGAGAGGGCCATACAGCGGGTCATAGAGAGAGGGTCATAGAGAGAGGGCCATAGAGAGAGGTCCATAAAGAGAGGGCCATAGAGGGCAGGCCATCGAGAGAGGGCCATAGAGAGAGGGACATATAGAGAGGGCCTATACAGATAGAGAGAGGGCCATACAGCGGGTCATAGAGAGAGGGTCATAGAGAGAGGGCCATAGAGAGATAGAGAGAGGGCCATAGAGAGAGGGCCATAGAGAGGGTCATAGAGAGAGTGGGCCATATTGCGGGCCATAGAGAGAGGGCCATAGAGAGAGGGTCATAGAGAGAGGACCATAGAGAGAGGGCCATAGAGAGAGTGCCATAGAGAGAGGGCCATAGAGAGAGGGCCATAGAGAGAGGGCCATAGAGAGAGAGCCATAGAGAGAGGGCAATAGAGAGAGGGCCATAGAGAGAGGGCCATAGAGAAAGGGAAATAGAGAGAGAGGGACATTTAGTGAGAGGGCCATAGAGAGAGGGCCATAGAGAGAGGGCCATAGAGAGAGGGCCATAGAGAGAGGGCCATAGAGAGGGTCATAGAGAGAGTGGGCCATATTGCGGGCCATAGAGAGAGGGCCATCGAGAGAGGGTCATAGAGAGAGGGCCATAGAGAGAGGGCCATAGAGAGAGTGCCATAGACAGAGGGCCATAGAGAGAGGGCCATAGAGAGAGGGCCAAATAGAGAGGGCCATAGAGCGAGGGCCATAGAGAGAGGGCCATAGACAGAGGGACATAGAGAGAAAGAGAGAGGGCAATAGAGAGAAGCCATAGAGAGATAGAGAAGGGCCACAGAGAGAGGGACATAGAGAGAGTGCCATAGAGAGAGGGCCGTAGAGAGAGGGCCGTAGAGAGAGGGCCATAGAGAGAGGGCCAGAGAGAGAGGGCCACAGAGAGATAGAGAGAGGGCCATCGAGAGGGCCATAGAGAGAGGGCCATAGAGTGATAGAGATGGCCATAGAGCAGGCCATAGAGAGAGGGCCATAGAGAGAGGGCAATAGAGAGAGGGCCATAGAGGGAGGGCCATAGAGTGATAGAGATGGCCATAGAGCGGGCCATAGAGAGAGGGCCATAGAGAGAGGTCCATAAAGAGAGGGCCATAGAGGGAGTGCCATAGAGGAAGGGCCATAGAGGGAGGGACATATAGAGAGGGCCTATACAGATAGAGAGAGGGCCATACAGCGGGTCATAGAGAGAGGGTCATAGAGAGAGGGCCATAGAGAGAGGTCCATAAAGAGAGGGCCATAGAGGGCAGGCCATCGAGAGAGGGCCATAGAGAGAGGGACATACAGAGAGGGCCTATACAGATAGAGAGAGGGCCATACAGCGGGTCATAGAGAGAGGGTCATAGAGAGAGGGCCATTGAGAGATAGAGAGAGGGCCATAGAGAGAGGGCCATAGAGAGGGTCATAGAGAGAGTGGGCCATATTGAGGGCCATAGAGAGAGGGCCATAGAGAGAGGGTCATAGAGAGAAGACGATAGAGAGAGGGTCATAGAGAGAGTGCCATAGAGAGAGGGCCATAGAGAGAGGGCCATAGAGAGAGGGCCATAGAGAGAGAGCCATAGAGAGAGGGCAATAGAGAGAGGGCCATAGAGAGAGGGCCATAGAGAAAGGGAAATAGAGAGAGAGGGACATTTAGTGAGAGGGCCATAGAGAGAGGGCCATAGAGAGAGGGCCATAGAGAGAGGGCCATAGAGAGAGGGCCATAGAGAGGGTCATAGAGAGAGTGGGCCATATTGCGGGCCATAGAGAGAGGGCCATCGAGAGAGGGTCATAGAGAGAGGGCCATAGAGAGAGGGCCATAGAGAGAGTGCCATAGAGTGAGGGCCATAGAGAGAGGGCCATAGAGAGAGGGCCAAATAGAGAGGGCCATAGAGCGAGGGCCATAGAGAGAGGGCCATAGACAGAGGGACATAGAGAGAAAGAGAGAGGGCAATAGAGAGAAGCCATAGAGAGATAGAGAAGGGCCACAGAGAGAGGGCCATAGAGAGAGTGCCATAGAGAGAGGGCCATAGAGAGAGGGCCATAGAGAGAGGGCCATAGAGAGAGGGCAATAGAGAGAGGGCCATAGAGAGAAGGCCAGATAGAGATCGAGGGAGGGCCATCGATTGGGACGTAGAGAGAGGGCCATAGAGAGAGGGACATAGAGAGAGAGGGACATATAGAGAGAGGGCCATAGAGAGAGGGCCATAGAGAGAGGGCCATAGAGAGAGGGCCATAGAGTGATGTCCAAAGAGAGAGGCACATAGAGAGAGAGCCATAGAGAGAGGGCCATAGAGAGAGGGATATAGAATGATGGCCATAGAGAGAGGGCCACAGAGAGAGGGCCATAGAGAGAGGGCCATAGAGAGAGGGCCATAGAGAGAAAGACATAGAGAGAGGGCCATAGAGAGAGGGCCATAGGGAGAGGGCCATAGAGAGATAGTGAGAGGGCCATAGAGAGAGGGCCATAGACAGATAGAGAGGGGGCCATAGAGAGAGGGCCATAGAGAGAGTGCCATAGAGAGAGGGCCATAGAGAGAGGGCCGTAGAGAGAGGACCATAGAGAGAGGGCCAGAGAGAGAGGGCCATAGAGAGATAGAGAGAGGGCCATCGAGAGGGCCATAGAGAGAGGGCCATAGAGTGATAGAGATGGCCATAGAGCGGGCCATAGAGAGAGGGCCATAGAGAGAGGCAAATAGAGAGAGGGCCATAGAGAGAGGGCCATAGAGAGGGCCATATGGAGAGACGGACATTGAGAGAGAGGGCCATAGAGAGAGGGCCATAGAGAGAGGGCCATAGAGAGAGGGCAATAGAGAGAGGGCCATAGAGAGAGGGCCATAGAGAGAGGTCCATAAAGAGAGGGCCATAGAGGGAGTGCCATAGAGGGAGTGCCATAGAGGGAGGGCCATAGAGGGAGGGCCATAGAGGGCGGGCCATCGAGAGAGGGCCATAGAGAGAGGGACATATAGAGAGGGCCGATAGAGATAGAGAGAGGGCCATACAGCGTGACATAGAGAGAGGGCCATAGAGAGAGGGCCATAGAGCGATAGAGAGAGGGCCATAGAGAGAGGGCCATAGAGAGGGCCATATGGAGAGACGGACATAGAGAGAGAGGGCCATAGAGAGAGGGCCATAGAGAGCGGGCCATAGAGAGAGGGCAATAGAGAAAGGGCCATAGAGAGAGGGCCATAGAGAGAGGTCCATAAAGAGAGGTCCATAGAGGGAGTGCCATAGAGGGAGTGCCATAGAGGGAGGGCCATAGAGGGAGGGCCATAGAGGGCGGGGCATCGAGAGAGGGCCATAGAGAGAGGGACATATAGAGAGGGCCTACAGAGATAGAGAGAGGGCCATACAGCGGGTCATAGAGAGAGGGCCATAGAGAGAGGGCCATAGAGAGATTGAGAGAGGGCCATAGAGAGAGGGCCATAGAGAGCAGGCCATAGAGAGGGTCATCGAGAGAGTGGGCCATATTGCGGGCCATAGAGAGAGGGCCATAGAGAGAGGGTCATAGAGAGAGGACCATAGAGAGAGGTCCATAGAGAGAGTGCCATAGAGAGAGGGCCACAGAGAGAGGGCCATAGAGAGAGGGCAATAGAGAGAGGGCCATAGAGAGAGGGCCATAGAGAAAGGGACATAGAGAGAGAGGGACATAGAGAGAGAGGGCCATAGAGAGATAGAGAAGAGCCATATAGAGAGGGCCAAAGAGTGAGTTCCATAGAGAGAGGGCCATAGAGAGAGGGCCATAGAGAGAGGGCCATAGAGAGAGGGCCATAGAGAGAGGGCCATACAGAGAGGGCCATAGAGAGAACGACATAGAGAGAGGGCCATAGAGAGAGGGCCATAGGGAGAGGGCCATAGAGAGATAGTGAGAGGGCCATAGAGAGAGGGCCATAGACAGATAGAGAGGGGGCCATAGAGAGAGGGCCATAGAGAGAGGGCCATAGAGAGAGGGCCGTAGCGAGAGGGCCATAGAGAGAGGGCCAGAGAGAGAGGGCCATAGAGAGATAGAGAGAGGGCCATCGAGAGGGCCATAGAGAGAGGGACATAGAGTGATAGAGATGGCCATAGAGCGGGCCATAGAGAGAGGGCCATAGAGAGAGGGAAATAGAGAGAGGGCCATAGAGATAGGGCCATAGAGAGGGCCATATGGAGAGACGGACATAGAGAGAGAGGGCCACAGAGAGAGGGCCATAGAGAGAGGGCAATAGAGAGAGGGCCATAGAGAGAGGGCCATAGAGAGAGTTCCCTAGAGAGAGGGCCATAAAGAGAGTGCCATAGAGAGAGTTCCCTAGAGAGAGGGACATAGAGTGAGGGCCATAGCGAGAGTGCCATAGAGAGAGGGCCCTAGAGAGAGTGCCATAGAGAGAGGGCCATTGAGACTGTGCCATAGAGAGAGGGCCATAGAAGAGGGACATAAAGACAGGGCCATATAGGGAGGGGAATAGAGGGAGGGCCTGAGAGAGAGGGCCATAGAGTTAGGGCCATAGAGAGAGGGCAATAGAGAGAGGGCCATAGAGAGAGGGCCATATGAGAGGGCCATAGAGACAGGGCCATAGAGAGAACGAAATAGAGAGAGGGCCATAAAGGGTGGGGCATAGAGAGAGGGCCATAGATAGAGGGGCATAGGAAAATAGAGAGAGGGCAATAGAGAGAGGACCATAGAGAGAGACCATAGAGAGAGGGCCATAAAGAGAGGGCCATAGAGAGAGGGCCATAGAGAGAGGGCCGTAGAGGGAGGGCCATAGAGATAGAGCCATAGAGAGAACGACATAGAGAGAGGGCCTTAAAGGGAGCCATAGAGAGAGGGAGCCATAGAGAGAGGGCCATAGAGAGAGGGCCATAGAGAGAGAGCCATAGGGAAATAGAGAGAGGGCCATAGAGAGAGGGCCATGAAGAGAGGGCCATAGGGAAATAGAGAGAGCTCAAGAGAGAGAGGGCCATAGAGTGGTCCATAGATAGCGGGCCATAGAGAGAGGGCCATAGAGAGGGGGCCAAAGAGAGAGGGCCATAGAGAGAGGGCCATAGAGACAGGGCCATAGTGAGGGTGCCATAGGGAGAGAGCCACAGGGAGTGGGCCATAGGGAGAGGGCCATAGGGAGAGGGCCATAGAGAGAGGGCCACAGAGAGAGGGCCATAGAGAGAGGGCCATAGAGAGAGGGACATAGACAGAGGCCCATAGAGAGAGGGCCATAGCAAGAGAGCCATAGAGAGAGGGCCACAGAGAGAGTGCCACAGAGAGAGAGCCATAGAGAGAGGGCCATAGAGAGAGGGCCATAGAGAGAGGGCCATAGATAGAGGGCCAAAGAGAGAGGGCCATAGAGAGTGGGCCATAGAGAGAGGGCCATAAAGACAGGGCCATAGAGAGCGGGCCATAGAGGGAGGGCCATAGAGAGAGGGCCATAGAGAGAGGGCCAGAGAGAGAGGGCCATAGAGAGAGGGCTATAGACAGAGGGCCATAGAGAGAGGGCCATAGAGAGAGGGCCATAGAGAGAGTTCCCTAGAGAGAGGGCCATAAAGAGAGTGCCATAGAGAGAGTTCCCTAGAGAGAGGGACATAGAGTGAGGGCCATAGCGAGAGTGCCATAGAGAGAGGGCCCTAGAGAGAGTGCCATAGAGAGAGGGCCATTGAGACTGTGCCATAGAGAGAGGGCCATAGAAGAGGGACATAAAGACAGGGCCATATAGGGAGGGGAATAGAGGGAGGGCCTGAGAGAGAGGGCCATAGAGTTAGGGCCATAGAGAGAGGGCAATAGAGAGAGGGCCATAGAGAGAGGGCCATAGAGAGAGGGCCATAGAGACAGGGCCATAGAGAGAACGAAATAGAGAGAGGGCCATAAAGGGAGGGCATAGAGAGAGGGCCATAGATAGAGGGGCATAGGAAAATAGAGAGAGGGCAATAGAGAGAGGACCATAGAGAGAGACCATAGAGAGAGGGCCATAAAGAGAGGGCCATAGAGAGAGGGCCATAGAGAGAGGGCCGTAGAGAGAGGGCCATAGAGATAGGGCCATAGAGAGAACGACATAGAGAGAGGGCCATAAAGGGAGCCATAGAGAGAGGGAGCCATAGAGAGAGGGCCATAGAGAGAGGGCCATAGAGAGAGAGCCATAGGGAAATAGAGAGAGGGCCATAGAGAGAGGGCCATAGAGAGAGGGCCATAGGGAAATAGAGAGAGCTCAAGAGAGAGAGGGCCATAGAGTGGTCCATAGATAGCGGGCCATAGAGAGAGGGCCATAGAGAGAGGGCCAAAGAGAGAGGGCCATAGAGAGAGGGCCATAGAGACAGGGCCATAGTGAGGGTGCCATAGGGAGAGAGCCACAGGGAGTGGGCCATAGGGAGAGGGCCATAGGGAGAGGGCCATAGAGAGAGGGCCACAGAGAGAGGGCCATAGAGAGAGGGCCATAGAGAGAGGGACATAGACAGAGGGCCATAGAGAGAGGGCCATAGAGAGAGAGCCATAGAGAGAGGGCCACAGAGAGAGTGCCACAGAGAGAGAGCCATAGAGAGAGGGCCATAGAGAGAGGGCCATAGAGAGAGGGCCATAGATAGAGGGCCAAAGAGAGAGGGCCATAGAGAGTGGGCCATAGAGAGAGGGCCATAAAGACAGGGCCATAGAGAGCGGGCCATAGAGGGAGGGCCATAGAGAGAGGGCCATAGAGAGAGGGCCAGAGAGAGAGGGCCATAGAGAGAGGGCTATAGACAGAGGGCCATAGAGAGAGGGCCATAGAGAGAGGGCCATAGGGAGAGGGCCATTGGGAGAGTGCCATAGGGAGAGGGCCATAGGGAGAGGGCCATAGGGAGAGGGACATAGAGAGAGGGCTATAGAGAGATGCCAATAGAGAGAGTGCCACAGAGAGAGGGCCATAGAGAGCGGGCCATAGAGAGACGGACATAGAGAGAGAGCCATAAAGAGAGGGCCATAGAGACAGGGCCATAGAGGGAGGGAAATAGAGGGAGGGCCTGAGAGAGAGGGACATAGAGTGAGGGCCATAGAGAGAGTGCCATAGAGAGAGGGCCCTAGAGAGAGTGCCATAGAGAGAGGGACATAGGGAAATAGAGAGAGGGCCATAGAGAGAGGGCCATAGAGAGAGGGCCATTGAGACAGTGCCATAGAGAGAGGGCCATAGAAGAGGGCCATAAAGACAGGGCCATAGAGGGAGGGCAATAGAGGGAGGGCCTGAGAGAGAGGGCCATAGAGTTAGGGCCATAGAGAGAGGGCAATAGAGAGAGGGCCATAGAGAGAGGGCCATAGAGAGAGGGCCATAGCGAGAGGGCCACAGAGGGAACGACATAGAGAGAGGGCCAAAAAGGGAGTCATAGAGAGAGGGAACCACAGAGAGAGGGCCATAAGAGAGAGGGCCATAGAGAGAGGGCCATAGAGAGAGGGCCATAGAGACAGGGCCATAGAGAGAACGAAATAGAGAGAGGGCCATAAAGGGTGGGGCATAGAGAGAGGGCCATAGATAGAGGGGCATAGGAAAATAGAGAGAGGGCAATAGAGAGAGGGCCATAGAGAGAGACCATAGAGAGAGGGCCATAAATAGAGGGCCATAGAGAGAGGGCCATAGAGAGAGGGCCATAGAGGGAGGGCCATAGAGATAGGGCCATAGAGAGAACGACATAGAGAGAGGGCCTTAAAGGGAGCCATAGAGAGAGGGAGCCATAGAGAGAGGGCCATAGAGAAAGGGCCATTGAGAGAGGGCCATGAAGAGAGGGCCATAGGGAAATAGAGAGAGGTCAAGGGATAGAGAGGGCCATAGAGTGGTCCATAGATAGCGGGCCATAGAGAGAGGGCCATAGAGAGGGGGCCGAAGAGAGAGGGCCATAGAGAGAGGGCCATAGAGAGAGGGCCATAGAGAGAGGGCCATAGAGAGAGGGCCATAGAGACAGGGCCATAGAGAGAGAGCCATAGGGAAATAGAGAGAGGGCCATTGAGAGAGGGCCATTGAGAGAGGGCCATGAAGAGAGGGCCATAGGGAAATAGAGAGAGGTCAAGGGATAGAGAGGGCCATAGAGTGGTCCATAGATAGCGGGCCATAGAGAGAGGGCCATAGAGAGGGGGCCGAAGAGAGAGGGCCATAGAGAGAGGGCCATAGAGAGAGGGCCATAGGGAGGGTGCCATAGGGAGAGAGCCACAGGGAGTGGGCCATAGGGAGAGGGCCATAGGGAGAGGGCCATAGAGAGAGGGCCACAGAGAGAGTGCCACAAAGAGAGAGCCATAGAGAGAAGGCCATAGACAGAGGGCCATCGAGAGAGGGCCATAGATAGAGGGCCAAAGAGAGAGGGCCATAGAGAGTGGGCCATAGAGAGAGGGCCATAAAGACAGGGCCATAGAGAGCGGGCCATAGCGAGAGGGCCATAAAGAGAGGGCCATAGAGAGAGGGCCAGAGAGAGAGGGTCAGAGAGAGAGGGCCATAGAGAGAGTGCCATAGAGAGAGGGCCATAGAGAGAGGGCCATAGAGATAGGGCCATAGAGAGAGGGCCATAGAGTGAGGGCCATAGAGAGAGGGCCATAGAGAGAGGGCCATAGAGAGATGGCCATAGAGAGAGGGCCATAGAGAGAGGGCCACAGAGTGAGGGCCATAGAGAGAGGGCAAGAGAGAGAGTGCCACAGAGAGAGGGCCATAGAGAGCGGGCCATAGAGAGAGGGCCACAGAGAGAGGGCCATAGAGAGAGGGCCATAGAGAGAGTGCCATAGATAGGGCCATAGAGAGAGGGCCATAGAGAGAGGGCCATAGAGACAGGTCCTTAGAGAGAGTGCCATAGAGAGAGGGCCATAGATAGAGGGCCATAGAGAGAGGGCCATAGAGAGAGGGCCATAGAGAGAGGGCCATAGAGCGAGGGCCATAGAGAGAGGGCCATAGAGAGAGGGCCATAGAGAGAGGGCCATAGAGACAGGGCCATAGAGAGAGTGCCATAGAGAGAGGGCCATAGAGAGAGAGCCATAGAGAGAGGGCCATAGAGACAGGGCCATAGAGTCAGGGCAATAGAGGGAGGGCCTGATAGAGAGGGACATAGAGTGAGGGCCATAGCGAGAGTGCCATAGAGAGAGGGCCCTAGAGAGAGTGCCATAGAGAGAGGGACATAGGGAAATAGAGAGAGGGCCATAGAGAGAGGGCCATAGAGAGAGGGCCATTGAGACAGTGCCATAGAGAGAGGGCCATAGAAGAGGGCCATAGAGACAGGGCCATAGAGGGAGGGCAATAGAGGGAGGGCCTGAGAGAGAGGGCCATAGAGAGAGGGCCATAGAGAGAGGGCCATAGAGAGAGGGCCATAGCGAGAGGGCCACAGAGGGAACGACATAGAGAGAGGGCCAAAAAGGGAGTCATAGAGAGAGGGAACCACAGAGAGAGGGCCATAGAGACAGGGCCATAGAGAGAACGAAATAGAGAGAGGGCCATAAAGGGTGGGGCATAGACAGAGGGCCACAGATAGAGGGGCATAGGAAAATAGAGAGAGGGCAATAGAGAGAGGACCATAGAGAGAGACCATAGAGAGAGGGCCAAAAAGAGAGGGCCATAGAGAGAGGGCCATAGAGAGAGGGCCATAGAGGGAGGGACATAGAGATAGAGCCATAGAGAGAACGACATAGAGAGAGGGCCTTAAAGGGAGCCATTGAGAGAGGGAGCCATAGAGAGAGGGCCATAGAGAGAGGGCCATAGAGAGAGAGCCATAGGGAAATAGAGAGAGGGCCATAGAGAGAGGGCCATGAAGAGAGGGCCATAGGGAAATAGAGAGAGCTCAAGAGAGAGAGGGCCATAGAGTGGTCCATAGATAGCGGGCCATAGAGAGAGGTCATGATGCGGAGATGCCGGTGTTGGACTGGGGTGGACAAAATTGAGAGGTCGCACAACACCAGGTTATAGTCCAACAGTTTTATTTGAAATCACAAGCTTTCGGAGCTATCGATTTGCTCCTTGAGGGCCATAGAGAGGGGGCCATAGAGAGAGGGCCATAGAGAGAGGGCCATAGGGAGGGTGCCATAGGGAGAGAGCCACAGGGAGTGGGCCATAGGGAGGGGGCCATAGGGAGAGGGCCATAGAGAGAGGGCCATAGAGAGATGGCCATAGAGAGAGTGCCATAGAGAGAGGGACATAGACAGAGGGCCACAGAGAGAGGGCCATAGAGAGAGAGCCATAGAGATAGGGCCACAGAGAGAGTGCCACAGAGAGAGAGCCATAGAGAGAGGGCCATAGAGAGAGGGCCATAGAGAGAGGGCCATAGATAGAGGGCCAAAGAGAGAGGGCCATAGAGAGTGGGCCATAGAGAGAGGGCCATAAAGACAGGGCCATTTAGAGCGGGCCATAGAGGGAGGGCCATAGAGAGAGGGCCATAGAGAGAGGGCCAGAGAGAGAGGGCCATAGAGAGAGGGCTATAGACAGAGGGCCATAGAGAGAGGGCCATAGAGAGAGGGCCATAGGGAGAGGGCCATTGGGAGATTGCCATAGGGAGAGGGCCATAGGGAGAGGGCCATAGGGAGAGGGCCATAGAGAGAGGGCTATAGAGAGATGCCAATAGAGAGAGTGCCACAGAGAGAGGGCCATAGAGAGTGGGCCATAGAGAGACGGACATAGAGAGAGCGCCATAGAGAGAGGGGCATAGAGAGAGGGCCAAAGAGAGAGGACCATAGATGGCCATAGAGAGAGGGCCATAGAGAGCCGGCCAGAGAGAGAGGGCCATAGAGAGAGGGCGATAGACAGAGGGCCATAGAGAGAGGGCCATAGAGAGAGGGCCATAGGGAGAGGGCCATAGGGAGAGGGCCATAGGGAGAGGGCCATAGAGAGAGGGCCATAGAGAGATGCCTATAGAGAGAGTGCCACAGAGAGAGGGCCATAGAGAGCGGGCCATAGAGAGACGGACATAGAGAGAGCGCCATAGACAGAGGGCCATAGAGAGAGGGCCAAAGAGAGAGGACCATAGATGGCCATAGAGAGAGGGCCATAGAGAGAGGGCCAAAGAGAGAGGGCCATAGAGCGAGGGCCATAGAGAGAGGGCCATAGACAGAGAGACATAGAGAGATAGAGAGAGGGCAATAGAGAGAAGCCATAGAGAGATAGAGAAGGGCCATAGAGAGAGGGCCATAGAGAGATTGCCATAGAGAGAGGGCCATAGAGAGAGGGCCATAGATAGAGGGCAATAGAGAGAGGGGCATAGAGAGAGGGCCAGATAGAGATCGAGAGAGGCCCATAGAGCGGGCCATAGAGAGGGGGCCATAGAGAGAGGGCCATAGAGAGAGGGCCATAGAGAGAGGGCCATAGAGTAAGGGCCACAGAGTGAGTTCCAAAGAGAGAGGCACATAGAGAGAGGGCCATAGAGAGAGGGCCATATAGAGAGAGGGACATAGAAAGAGGGCCATAGAGAGAGGGCCATAGAGAGAGGGCCATAGAGAGATGGTCATAGTGAGAGGGTCATAGAGAGAGGGCCATAGAGAGAACGATATAGAGAGAGGGCCACAGAGAGAGGGCCATAGGGAGAGGGCCATAGACAGATAGAGAGAGTGCCATAGAGAGAGGGCCACAGAGAGATAGAGAGGGGGCCATAGAGAGAGGGCCATAGAGAGAGTGCCATAGAGAGAGGGCCATAGAGAGAGGGCCATAGAGAGAGGGCCATTGAGAGAGAGCCATAGAGAGAGGGCCATAGAGAGAGGGCCATAGAGAGATAGAGAGAGGGCCATCGAGAGGGCCATAGAGGGAGGCCCATAGAGTGATCTAGAGAGCGCCATAGAGCGGGCCATAGAGAGAGGGCCATAGAGAGAGGGCCATAGAGAGGGCCCTATGGAGAGACGGACATAGAGAGAGAGGGACATAGAGAGAGAGGGCCACAGAGAGAGGGCCACAGAGAGAGGGCCATAGAGAGAGGGCCACAGAGAGAGGGCCATTGAGAGAGAGCCATAGAGAGAGGGCCATAGAGAGAGGGCCATAGAGAGATAGAGAGAGGGCCATCGAGAGGGCCATAGAGGGAGGGCCATAGAGTGATCTAGAGAGCGCCATAGAGCGGGTCATAGAGAGAGGGCCATAGAGAGAGGGCCATAGAGTGGGCCCTATGGAGAGACGGACATAGAGAGAGAGGGACATAGAGAGAGAGGGCCACAGAGAGAGGGCCACAGAGAGAGGGCCATAGAGAGAGGGCCATAGACAGAGGGACATAGAGAGATAGAGAGAGGGCCATAGAGAGAGGGCCATAGAGAGATAGAGAAGGGCCATAGAGAGAGGGCCATAGAGAGAGTGCCATAGAGAGAGTTCCCTAGAGAGAGGGCCATAGAAAGAGGGCCATAGAGAGAGGGCCATAGAGAGAGGGCCATAGAGAGAGGGCCAAAGAGTGAACGACATAGAAGAGGGCCATAGAGAGAGGGCCATAGGGAGAGGGCCATAGAGAGATAGTGAGACGGCCATAGAGAGAGGGCCATAGAGAGATAGAGAGGAGACCATAGAGAGAGGGCCATAGAGAGAGTGCTATAGAGAGAAGGCCATAGAGAAAGGACCATAGAGAGAGGTGCCTAGAGAGAGGGCCATAGAGAGAGGTCCATAGAGAGATAGAGAGAGGGCGATCGAGAGGGCCATAGAGAGAGGGCCATAGAGCGATAGTGATGGCCATAGAGCGGGCCATAGTGAGAGGGCCATGGAGAGGGCCATATGAAGAGACGGACACATAGAGAGAGGGACATAGAGAGAGTGGGCCATAGAGAGAGGGCCATAGAGAGAGGGCCATTGAGAGAGGACCACAGAGAGAGAGCCATAGAGAGAGTGCCATAGAGAGAGGGCCATAGAGAGAGGGCCACAGAGAGAGGGTAACAGAGAGAGGGACATAGAGAGAGGGCCATAGACAGTGGGCCATAGAGTAAGTGCCACAGAGTGAGGTCCAAAGAGAGAGGCACATAGAGAGAGGGCCATGGAGAGAGTGCCATAGAGAGAGGGACATAGAAAGAGGCCCATAGAGAGAGGGCCATAGAGAGAGGGCCATAGAGAGAGGGCCATAGGGAGAACGACGTGGAGAGAGGGCCATAGAGAGAGGGCCATAGGGAGAGGGCCATAGAGATTGAGAGAGGGCCATAGAGAGGGCCATAGAGGGAGGGCCATAGAGTGATCTAGAGAGCGCCATAGAGCGGGCCATAGAGAGAGGGCCATAGAGAGAGGGCCATAGAGAGGGCCATATGGAGAGACGGACATAGAGAGAGAGGGACATAGAGAGAGAGGGCCGTAGAGGGAGGGCCATAGAGAGAGGGCCATAGAGAGAGGGCCATAGACAGAGGGACATAGAGAGATAGAGAGAGGGCCATAGAGAGAGGGCCATAGAGAGAGGGCCATAGAGAGTGGGCCATAGAGAGAACGACATAGAGAGAGGGCCATAGAGAGAGGGCGATAGGGGAAGGGCCATAGAGAGATAGTGAGAGGGCCATAGAGAGAGTGCCATAGAGAGATAGAGAGGGAGCCATAGAGAGAGGGCCATAGAGAGAGGGCCATAGAGAGAGGGCCGTAGAGGGAGGGCCATAGAGATAGAGCCATAGAGAGAACGACATAGAGAGAGGGCCTTAAAGGGAGCCATAGAGAGAGGGAGCCATAGAGAGAGGGCCATAGAGAGAGGGCCATAGAGAGAGAGCCATAGGGAAATAGAGAGAGGGCCATAGAGAGAGGGCCATGAAGAGAGGGCCATAGGGAAATAGAGAGAGCTCAAGAGAGAGAGGGCCATAGAGTGGTCCATAGATAGCGGGCCACAGAGAGAGGGCCATAGAGAGGGGGCCAAAGAGAGAGGGCCATAGAGAGAGGGCCATAGAGACAGGGCCATAGGGAGGGTGCCATAGGGAGAGAGCCACAGGGAGTGGGCCATAGCGAGAGGGCCATAGGGAGAAAGCCATAGAGAGAGCGACATAGAGAGAGGGCCATAGAGAGAGGGCCATAGAGAGAGGGACATAGACAGAGGGCCATAGAGAGAGGGCCATAGAGAGAGAGCCATAGAGAGAGGGCCACAGAGAGAGTGCCACAGAGAGAGAGCCATAGAGAGAGAGCCATAGAGAGAGGGCCATAGAGACAGGGCCATAGAGGGAGGGAAATAGAGGGAGGCACTGAGAGAGAGGGACATAGAGTGAGGGCCATAGAGAGAGTGCCATAGAGAGAGAGCCCTAGAGAGAGTGCCATAGAGAGAGGGACATAGGGAAATAGAGAGAGGGCCATAGAGAGAGGGCCATAGAGAGAGGGCCATTGAGACAGTGCCATAGAGAGAGGGCCATAGAAGAGGGCCATAAAGACAGGGCCATAGAGGGAGGGCAATAGAGGGAGGGCCTGAGAGAGAGGGCCATAGAGTTAGGGCCATAGAGAGAGGGCAATAGAGAGAGGGCCATAGAGAGAGGGCCATAGAGAGAGGGCCATAGCGAGAGGGCCACAGAGGGATCGAAATAGAGAGAGGGCCAAAAAGGGAGTCATAGAGAGAGGGAACCACAGAGAGAGGGCCATAAGAGAGAGGGCCATAGAGAGAGGGCCATAGAGAGAGGGCCATAGAGACAGGGCCATAGAGAGAACGAAATAGAGAGAGGGCCATAAAGGGTGGGGCATAGAGAGAGGGCCATAGATAGAGGGGCATAGGAAAATAGAGAGAGGGCAATAGAGAGAGGGCCATAGAGAGAGACCATAGAGAGAGGGCCATAAAGAGAGGGCCATAGAGAGAGGGCCATAGAGAGAGGGCCATAGAGGGAGGGCCATAGAGATAGGACCATAGAGAGAACGACATAGAGAGAGGGCCTTAAAGGGAGCCATAGAGACAGGGAGCCATAGAGAGAGGGCCATACAGAAAGGGCCATAGAGAGAGAGCCATAGGGAAATAGAGAGAGGGCCATTGAGAGAGGGCCATGAAGAGAGGGCCACAGGGAAATAGAGAGAGGTCAAGGGATAGAGAGGGCCATAGAGTGGTCCATAGATAGCGGGCGATAGAGAGAGGGCCATAGAGAGGGGGCCGAAGAGAGAGGGCCATAGAGAGAGGGCCATAGAGAGAGGGCCATAGGGAGGGTGCCATAGGGAGAGAGCCACAGGGAGTGGGCCATAGGGAGAGGGCCATAGGGAGAGGGCCACAGAGAGAGGGCAATAGAGAGAGGGCCATAGAGAGAGTGCCATAGAGAGAGGGCCATAGACAGAGGGCCATAGAGAGAGGGCCATAGAGAGAGATCCATAGAGAGAGGGCCACAGAGAGAGTGCCACAGAGAGAGAGCCATAGAGAGAAGGCCATAGAGAGAGGGCCATAGAGAGAGGGCCATAGATAGAGGGCCAAAGAGAGAGGGCCATAGAGAGAGGGCCATAGACAGAGGGACATAGAGAGATAGAGAGAGGGCCATAGAGAGAGGTCCATAGAGAGATAGAGAAGGGCCATAGAGAGAGGGCCATAGAGAGAGTGCCATAGAGAGAGTTCCCTCGAGAGAGGGCCATAGAAAGAGGGCCATAGAGAGAGGGCCATAGAGAGAGGGCCATAGAGAGAGGGCCAAAGAGTGAACGACATAGAAGAGGGCCATAGAGAGAGGGCCATAGGGAGAGGGCCATAGAGAGATAGTGAGACGGCCATAGAGAGAGGGCCATAGAGAGATAGAGAGGAGACCATAGAGAGAGGGCCATAGAGAGAGTGCTATAGAGAGAAGGCCATAGAGAAAGGACCATAGAGAGAGGTGCCTAGAGAGAGGGCCATAGAGAGAGGTCCATAGAGAGATAGAGAGAGGGCGATCGAGAGGGCCATAGAGAGAGGGCCATAGAGCGACAGTGATGGCCATAGAGCGGGCCATAGTGAGAGGGCCATGGAGAGGGCCATATGAAGAGACGGACACATAGAGAGAGGGACATAGAGAGAGAGGGCCTTAGAGAGAGGGCCATAGAGAGAGGGCCATTGAGAGAGGACCACAGAGAGAGGGCCATAGAGAGAGGGCCATAGAGAGTGGGCCATAGAGTAAGTGCCACAGAGTGAGGTCCAAAGAGAGAGGCACATAGAGAGAGGGCCATGGAGAGAGTGCCATAGAGAGAGGGACATCGAAAGAGGCCCATAGAGAGAGGGCCATAGAGAGAGGGCCATAGAGAGAGGGCCATAGGGAGAACGACGTGGAGAGAGGGCCATAGAGAGAGGGCCATAGGGAGAGGGCCATAGAGAGATTGAGAGAGGGCCATAGAGAGGGCCATAGAGGGAGGGCCATAGAGTGATCTAGAGAGCGCCATAGAGCGGGCCATAGAGAGAGGGCCATAGAGAGAGGGCCATAGAGAGGGCCATATGGAGAGACGGACAAAGAGAGAGAGGGACACAGAGAGAGAGGGCCGTAGAGGGAGGGCCATAGAGAGAGGGCCATAGAGAGAGGGCCATAGACAGAGGGACATAGAGAGATAGAGAGAGGGCCATAGAGAGAGGGCCATAGAGAGAGGGCCATAGAGAGTGGGCCATAGAGAGAACGACATAGAGAGAGGGCCATAGAGAGAGGGCGATAGGGGAAGGGCCATAGAGAGATAGTGAGAGGGCCATAGAGAGAGTGCCATAGAGAGATAGAGAGGGGGCCATAGAGAGAGGGCCATAGAGAGAGGGCCATAGAGAGAGGGCCGTAGAGGGAGGGCCATAGAGATAGAGCCATAGAGAGAACGACATAGAGAGAGGGCCTTAAAGGGAGCCATAGAGAGAGGGAGCCATAGAGAGAGGGCCATAGAGAGAGGGCCATAGAGAGAGAGCCATAGGGAAATAGAGAGAGGGCCATAGAGAGAGGGCCATGAAGAGAGGGCCATAGGGAAATAGAGAGAGCTCAAGAGAGAGAGGGCCATAGAGTGGTCCATAGATAGCGGGCCATAGAGAGAGGGCCATAGAGAGGGGGCCAAAGAGAGAGGGCCATAGAGAGAGGGCCATAGAGACAGGGCCATAGGGAGGGTGCCATAGGGAGAGAGCCACAGGGAGTGGGCCATAGGGAGAGGGCCATAGGGAGAAAGCCATAGAGAGAGCGACATAGAGAGAGGGCCATAGAGAGAGGGCCATAGAGAGAGGGACATAGACAGACGGCCATAGAGAGAGGGCCATAGAGAGAGAGCAATAGAGAGAGGGCCACAGAGAGAGTGCCACAGAGAGAGAGCCATAGAGAGAGGGCCATAGAGAGAGGGCCATAGAGAGAGGGCCATAGATAGAGGGCCAAAGAGAGAGGGCCATAGAGAGTGGGCCATAGAGAGAGGGCCATAAAGACAGGGCCATAGAGAGCAGGCCATAGAGGGAGGGCCATAGAGAGAGGGCCATAGAGAGAGGGCCAGAGAGAGAGGGCCATAGAGAGAGGGCTATAGACAGAGGGCCATAGAGAGAGGGCCATAGAGAGAGGGCCATAGGGAGAGGGCCATTGGGAGAGTGCCATAGGGAGAGGGCCATAGGGAGAGGGCCATAGGGAGAGGGCCATAGAGAGAGGGCTATAGAGAGATGCCAATAGAGAGAGTGCCACAGAGAGAGGGCCATAGAGAGCGGGCCATAGAGAGACGGACATAGAGAGAGAGCCATAGAGAGAGGGCCATAGAGACAGGGCCATAGAGGGAGGGAAATAGAGGGAGGGCCTGAGAGAGAGGGACATAGAGTGAGGGCCATAGAGAGAGTGCCATAGAGAGAGAGCCCTAGAGAGAGTGCCATAGAGAGAGGGACATAGGGAAATAGAGAGAGGGCCATAGAGAGAGGGCCATAGAGAGAGGGCCATTGAGACAGTGCCATAGAGAGAGGGCCATAGAAGAGGGCCATAAAGACAGGGCCATAGAGGGAGGGCAATAGAGGGAGGGCCTGAGAGAGAGGGCCATAGAGTTAGGGCCATAGAGAGAGGGCAATAGAGAGAGGGCCATAGAGAGAGGGCCATAGAGAGAGGGCCATAGCGAGAGGGCCACAGAGGGAACGACATAGAGAGAGGGCCAAAAAGGGAGTCATAGAGAGAGGGAACCACAGAGAGAGGGCCATAAGAGAGAGGGCCATAGAGAGAGGGCCATAGAGAGAGGGCCATAGAGACAGGGCCATAGAGAGAACGAAATAGAGAGAGGGCCATAAAGGGAGGGCCATAGAGAGAGGGCCATAGATAGAGGGGCATAGGAAAATAGAGAGAGGGCAATAGAGAGAGGGCCATAGAGAGAGACCATAGAGAGAGGGCCATAAAGAGAGGGCCATAGAGAGAGGGCCATAGAGAGAGGGCCATAGAGGGAGGGCCATAGAGATAGGGCCATAGAGAGAACGACATAGAGAGAGGGCCTTAAAGGGAGCCATAGAGAGAGGGAGCCATAGAGAGAGGGCCATAGAGAAAGGGCCATAGAGAGAGAGCCATAGGGAAATAGAGAGAGGGCCATTGAGAGAGGGCCATGAAGAGAGGGCCATAGGGAAATAGAGAGAGGTCAAGGGATAGAGAGGGCCATAGAGTGGTCCATAGATAGCGGGCGATAGAGAGAGGGCCATAGAGAGGGGGCCGAAGAGAGAGGGCCATAGAGAGAGGGCCATAGAGAGAGGGCCATAGGGAGGGTGCCATAGGGAGAGAGCCACAGGGAGTGGGCCATAGGGAGAGGGCCATAGTGAGAGGGCCACAGAGAGAGGGCTATAGAGAGAGGGCCATAGAGAGAGTGCCATAGAGAGAGGGCCATAGACAGAGGGCCATAGAGAGAGGGCCATAGAGAGAGATCCATAGAGAGAGGGCCACAGAGAGAGTGCCACAGAGAGAGAGCCATAGAGAGAAGGCCATAGAGAGAGGGCCATAGAGAGAGGGCCATAGATAGAGGGCCAAAGAGAGAGGGCCATAGAGAGTGGGCCATAGAGAGAGGGCCATAGAGAGAGGGCCATAGAGAGCGGGCCATAGAGGGAGGGCCATAGAGAGAGGGCCATAGAGAGAGGGCCAGAGAGAGAGGGTCAGAGAGAGAGGGCCATAGAGAGAGTGCCATAGAGAGAGGGCCATAGAGAGAGGGCCATAGAGATAGGGCCATAGAGAAAGGGCCATAGAGTGAGGGCCATAGAGAGAGGGCCATAGAGAGAGGGCCATAGAGAGAGGGCCATAGAGAGAGGGCCATAGAGAGAGGGCCACAGAGTGAGGGCCATAGAGAGAGGGCAAGAGAGAGAGTGCCACAGAGAGAGGGCCATAGAGAGCGGGCCATAGAGAGAGGGCCACAGAGAGAGGGCCATAGAGAGAGGGCCATAGAGAGAGTGCCATAGATAGGGCCATAGAGAGAGGGCCATAGAGAGAGGGCCATAGAGACAGGTCCTTAGAGAGAGTGCCATAGAGAGAGGGCCATAGATAGAGGGCCATAGAGAGAGAGCCATAGAGAGAGGGCCATAGAGAGAGGGCCATAGAGAGAGGGCCATAGAGAGAGGGCCATAGAGAGAGGGCCATAGAGACAGGGCCATAGAGAGAGTGCCATAGAGAGAGGGCCATAGAGAGAGAGCCATAGAGAGAGGGCCATAGAGACAGGGCCATAGAGTCAGGGCAACAGAGGGAGGGCCTGAGAGAGAGGGACATAGAGTGAGGGCCATAGCGAGAGTGCCATAGAGAGAGGGCCCTAGAGAGAGTGCCATAGAGAGAGGGACATAGGGAAATAGAGAGAGGGCCATAGAGAGAGGGCCATAGAGAGAGTGCCATTGAGACAGTGCCATAGAGAGAGGGCCATAGAAGAGGGCCATAAAGACAGGGCCATAGAGGGAGGGCAATAGAGGGAGGGCCTCAGAGAGAGGGCCATAGAGTTAGGGCCATAGAGAGAGGGCAATAGAGAGAGGGCCATAGAGAGAGGGCCATAGAGAGAGGGCCATAGCGAGAGGGCCACAGAGGGAACGACATAGAGAGAGGGCCAAAAAGGGAGTCATAGAGAGAGGGAACCACAGAGAGAGGGCCATAAGAGAGAGGGCTATAGAGAGAGGGCCATAGAGAGAGGGCCATTGAGACAGGGCCATAGAGAGAACGAAATAGAGAGAGGGCCATAAAGGGTGGGGCATAGAGAGAGGGCCATAGATAGAGGGGCATAGGAAAATAGAGAGAGGGCAATAGGGAGAGGACCATAGAGAGAGACCATAGAGAGAGGTCCATAAAGAGAGGGCCAAAGAGAGAGGGCCATAGAGAGAGGGCCATAGAGGGAGGGCCATAGAGATAGAGCCATAGAGAGAACGACATAGAGAGAGGGCCTTAAAGGGAGCCATTGAGAGAGGGAGCCATAGAGAGAGGGCCATAGAGAGAGGGCCATAGAGAGAGAGCCATAGGGAAATAGAGAGAGGGCCATAGAGAGAGGGCCATGAAGAGAGGGCCATAGGGAAATAGAGAGAGCTCAAGAGAGAGAGGGCCATAGAGAGGTCCATAGATAGCGGGCCATAGAGAGAGGGCCATAGAGAGGGGGCCAAAGAGAAAGGGCCATAGAGAGAGGGCCATAGAGAGAGGGCCATAGGGAGGGTGCCATAGGGAGAGAGCAACAGGGAGTGGGCCATAGGGAGGGGGCCATAGGGAGAGGGCCATAGAGAGAGGGCCATAGAGAGAGGGCCATAGAGAGAGGGCCATAGAGAGAGAGCCATAGAGAGAGGGCCACAGAGAGAGTGCCACAGAGAGAGAGCCATAGAGAGAGGGCCATAGAGAGAGGGCCATAGAGAGAGGGCCATAGATAGAGGGCCAAAGAGAGAGGGCCATAGAGAGTGGGCCATAGAGAGAGGGCCATAAAGACAGGGCCATAGAGTGCGGGCCATAGAGGGAGGGCCCTAGAGAGAGGGCCACAGAGAGAGGGCCAGAGAGAGAGGGCCATAGAGAGAGGGCTATAGACAGAGGGCCAGAGAGAGAGGGCCATAGAGAGAGGGCCATAGGGAGAGGGCCATTGGGAGAGTGCCATAGGGAGAGGGCCATAGGGAGAGGGCCATAGGGAGAGGGCCATAGAGAGAGGGCTATAGAGAGATGCCAATAGAGAGAGTAACACAGAGAGAGGGCCATAGAGAGCGGGCCACAGAGAGACGGACATAGAGAGAGCGCCATAGAGAGAGGGGCATAGAGAGAGGGCCAAAGAGAGAGGACCATAGATGGCCATAGAGAGAGGACAATAGAGAGCGGGCCAGAGAGAGAGGGCCATAGAGAGAGGGCGATAGACAGAGGGCCATAGAGAGAGGGCCATAGAGAGAGGGCCATTGGGAGAGTGCCATAGGGAGAGGGCCATAGGGAGAGGGCCATAGGGAGAGGGCCATAGAGAGAGGGCCATAGAGAGATGCCAATAGAGAGAGTGCCACAGAGAGAGGGCCATAGAGAGCGGGCCATAGAGAGACGGACATAGAGAGAGCGCCATAGACAGAGGGCCATAGAGAGAGGGCCAAAGAGAGAGGACCATAGATGGCCATAGAGAGAGGGCCATAGAGAGAGGGCCAAAGAGAGAGGGCCATAGAGCGAGGGCCATAGGGAGAGGGCCATAGACAGAGAGACATAGAGAGATAGAGAGAGGGCAATAGAGTGAAGCCATAGAGAGATAGAGAAGGGCCATAGAGAGAGGGCCATAGAGAGATTGCCATAGAGAGAGGGCCATAGAGAGAGGGCAATAGAGAGAGGGGCATAGAGAGAGGGCCAGATAGAGATCGAGAGAGGCCCATAGAGCGGGCCATAGAGAGGGGGCCATAGAGAGAGGGACATAGAGAGAGAGGGACATATAGAGAGAGGGCCATAGAGAGAGGGCCATAGAGAGAGGGCCATAGAGAGAGGGCCATAGAGTAAGGGCCACAGAGTGAGGTCCAAAGAGAGAGGCACATAGAGAGAGGGCCATAGAGAGAGGGCCATATAGAGAGAGGGACATAGAAAGAGGGCCATAGAGAGAGGGCCATAGAGAGAGGGCCATAGAGAGATGGCCATAGTGAGAGTGTCATAGAGAGAGGGCCATAGAGAGAACGACATAGAGAGAGGGCCACAGAGAGAGGGCCATAGGGAGAGGGCCATAGACAGATAGAGAGAGTGCCATAGAGAGAGGGCCATAGAGAGAGGGCCATAGAGAGAGGGCCATAGAGAGAGAGCCATAGAGAGAGGGCCATAGAGAGAGGGCCATAGAGAGATAGAGAGAGGGCCATCGAGAGGGCCATAGAGGGAGGGCCATAGAGTGATCTAGAGAGCGCCATAGAGCGGGCCATAGAGAGAGGGCCATAGAGAGAGGGCCATAGAGAGGGCCCTATGGAGAGACGGACATAGAGAGAGGGACATAGAGAGAGAGGGCCACAGAGAGAGGGCCACAGAGAGAGGGCCATAGAGAGAGGGCCATAGACAGAGGGACATAGAGAGATAGAGAGAGGGCCATAGAGAGAGGGCCATAGAGAGAGTGCCATAGAGAGAGTTCCCTAGAGAGAGGGCCATAGACAGAGGGCCATCGAGAGAGGGCCATAGAGAGAGGGCCATAGAGAGAGGGCCATAGAGAGAACGACATAGAGAGAGGGCCATAGAGAGAGGGCCATAGGGAGAGGGCCATAGAGAGATAGTGAGACGGCCATAGAGAGAGGGCCATAGAGAGATAGAGAGGAGGCCATAGAGAGAGGGCCATAGAGAGAGTGCTATAGAGAGAAGGCCATAGAGAAAGGACCATAGAGAGAGGTGCCTAGAGAGAGGGCCATAGAGAGAGGTCCATAGAGAGATAGAGAGAGGGCGATCGAGTGGGCCATAGAGAGAGGGCCATAGAGCGATAGTGATGGCCATAGAGCGGGCCATAGTGAGAGGGCCATGGAGAGTTCCATATGAAGAGACGGACACATAGAGAGAGGGACATAGAGAGAGAGGGCCATAGAGAGAGGGCCATAGAGAGAGGGCCATTGAGAGAGGACCACAGAGAGAGGGCCATAGAGAGAGTGCCATAGAGAGAGGGCCATAGAGAGAGGGCCATAGAGAGAGGGTAATAGAGAGAGGGACATAGAGAGAGGGCCATAGAGAGAGGGCCATAGGGAGAACGACGTGGAGAGAGGGCCATAGAGAGAGGGCCATAGGGAGAGGGCCATAGAGAGATAGAGAGAGGGCCATAGAGAGGGCCATAGAGGGAGGGCCATAGAGTGATCTAGAGAGCGCCATAGAGCGGGCCATAGAGAGAGGGCCATAGAGAGAGGGCCATAGAGAGGGCCATATGGAGAGACGGACATAGAGAGAGAGGGACATAGAGAGAGAGGGCCGTAGAGGGAGGGCCATAGAGAGAGGGCCATAGAGAGAGGGCCATAGACAGAGGAACATAGAGAGATAGAGAGAGGGCCATAGAGAGAGGGCCATAGAGAGAGGGCCATAGAGAGTGGGCCATAGAGAGAACGACATAGAGAGAGGGCCATAGAGAGAGGGCGATAGGGGAAGGGCCATAGAGAGATAGTGAGAGGGCCATAGAGAGAGTGCCATAGAGAGATAGAGAGGGGGCCATAGAGAGAGGGCCATAGAGAGAGTGCCATAGCGAGAGGGCCATAGAGAGAGGGCCATAGAGAGAGGGCCATCGAGAGAAGGCCAGAGACAGAGGGCCATAGAGAGATAGAGAGAGGGCCATCGAGAGGGCCATAGAGAGAGGGCCATTGAGTGATAGAGAGAGGGCCATAGAGCGGGCCATAGAGAGAGGGCCATAGAGAGAGGGACATAGAGAGAGAGGGACATATAGAGAGAGGGCCATAGGGAGAGGGCCATTGAGAGAGGGCCGTAGAGTGAGGGCCACAGAGTGAGGGCCAAAGAGAGAGGCACATCGAGAGAGGGCCATAGAGAGAGGGCCATAGAGAGAGGGACATAGAAAGAGGGCTATTGAGAGAGGGCCATAGAGAGAGGGCCAAAGAGAGAGGGCCATAGAGAGAGGGCCATAGAGAGAACGACATAGAGAGAGGGCCATAGAGAGAGGGCCATATAGAGAGGGCCATAGAGAGAGGGCCATAGAGAGAACGACATAGAGAGAGGGCCATAGAGAGAGGGCCATAGGGAGAGGGGCATAGAGAGATAGAGAGGGGGCCATAGAGAGAGGGCCACAGAGAGAGTGCCATAGAGAGAGGGCCATAGAGAGAGGGCCCTAGAGAGAGGCCAATATTGAGAGGTCGCACAACACCAGGTTATAGTCCAACAGTTTTATTTGAAATCACAAGCTTTCGGAGCTTACTACTCCTTCGTCGCGTGAAGTAAAAAGATACAGAATCGCCAAAGCATATATAGATAGAGAACAATGCATGTGTACCTTACAATTGCAGACAACTAAATTAAATCATCCTGACTATCTGCCGAGGTGTGATAAAGTTAATCAGGTCAGCCAGGAAGGTACCACATCAAAGACATAGCAAGATACAACTGAGACAATGAGGTGGAGTCGCAGGGGGTCTAACGTGTCAAAAGCTGCCGTCTGTATGTAAAATGATAAGCTTTAAAATTTTTACTTTTTTACTGGGAAAATTTTTACTTTTTTACTGGGAATCACATCTGTGAACAAGCCAACGACGACTCGAGTCCGGATCACGTCATGTATCGTGACATAAACCCAAGATCCCGGTTGAGACTGTCTTCATGAGTGCGCAACTTGGTTATCAGTTTCTGCTCGATGATTTTGCGTTGTCGTGTGTTTCTAAGGTTGCCTTGGAGAACGCTTACCCGCAGATCCGAGTAAAAAAGTGTTGGATTGAAAGGGGTTAACTGAAGCTGTTTGTTCAGCGACTGTAAATAATGTCAGTCTCCACGGGTTAACTGAAGTTGTTTGTTCAGTGACTGTAATTAATGTCAGTCTCCATGGACACTAATTGTGTCAGTGCAGGGTTTCTCTCTTCTATTAATAAGGGACTCCTTTCAATGTGTTATCCCATAGTATCAGTGAGAGCATCACCTCCGGCACTAACAGGGATCAGCGCGCTGCTCCACAGAGAGGGAGTCGGAATCTGAGAAAAGTAGATTGGAATCTTACAACAATGGATCGGAATCTGAGGACTGTAGATTGGAATCTTACAACAATGGATCGGAATCTGAGGACTGTAGATTGGAATGTTACAACAATGGAGAGGATTTTCATCTCGGAGTTTTTCATTCTTTCACAATTTTATGATTGGCTATCATTAGGCTATCGGATAGAGTTGGCACTTAAGATTATTCAATGCATTTATTATCCCCTCCTGGCTGCTGTTGGTGTTCCTGGTAAGTCTCTCTATCCATCTATTCTATTAACCATAATAACAAGAGAAAATGCTGGAGACACTCAACAGGCCAGTCAGCATCCGTGATGAAAGGGTCCCTGACCTGAAACGTTAACACTGTTTCTCTCTCCACGGATGCTGCCTGGCCTGCTGAGTGTTTCCAGCCTTTTCTGTTGTTATTTCAGATTTCCAGCAGTCGCAGTATTTTGCTATTCTATTAACCATTTTTTACTGTATTAAAGTTTTTGTTATTTACCCTCCTTTCCTTTCAGCTGTTGTTGTTCCTGGTAAGTCTCTGTATTCAATTATTAACTCTGCAAATCTTTGCTAACTGTATTACGGTTCTTGTAACTTACTCTCCCCTCTTTGCTGCTGTCAGTTTCCCTGTTAAGTCTCTATATCCAGCAATTAGAACTGTAAACCACGTTTCACCGTATTACAGTTTTTGTCATTTCAATATTGGGAAGAGAAAAGCCATTGGCCCAAAAATTCGTGAGGAAGCCTTCGTGCGAGGGTAAGGCCTCCCCGCGATCTCTCACTGCGCGTTGGCTTTTTCAGTTCCAGCTCGCACAAACTTGATGTTCTGGACAGCTGCTGTGCTGGGCTTGCGTATCCCACCGGCGCAGTTAATTCGTGCGAGCTGTGGGATCACGTGACTCAGTTAGAGCCAATGGCAGCACACCATCTTCCATTCATAACTTTCACATAAGTGCTGTGAAAGTTATGAATACTATAGCCCCCCAAAAGAACCGCTAAACCTCAATTAAATTTTAAAAAAAACCATCACATTAATAAAATAAGTATAGTTAAATAAATTAACCATTTTAAATAAAAAATTAAATTTTTGAAAAAATTTAAAATCTTTTAAAAAGTTATAAAAATAAACTTACCTGTCTTTAAAGTCTCTAAAAAAGATATACCTGTTAAAAAAAATTCTAAATAATACTTAATTCACTACTTACCTTGTTAAAAGTGGGTCTTACTCCTCCTTTTTTATGTGTAGAATCTTCCGTACTTACCTGCGCGTTGAAACCACTAAGTGCACAGCGTGCGCGCAGCCTGTAGCGCGCACGCGGTTCACCTAGGACCCGCCCCCTTTTCCATTCACCAAGTGCCGGTTTTCAGCGCATGCGCAGTGCATGCAGAAAACCGGCAATTGGAGACAGAATACGCGAGAGTACGCAGTGCGTACTCTCGCGTAGCGGCACTAATTTTTGGGCCATTGTCTTCGTTCCTCGTATCAAACTCCGTTCTCTATTTACTGTCTCAGTCCCCCTCCTTGGCCAATGCCTGAGGCTGAACCAGACTGTTTGCAACCCCGGCGTTCTCTTTGAACCTGAGCAAAGTTCCGACCACAGATCCTCTGAATTACCAGTCCTGCATACCACCACCTCCACAATATCGCCCGTCTCCGCCCTGCCTCTTGCCTTCCACTGCATAAACCCTCATCTGTGCCTTTGATAAATCCAGACTCGACTATTCCAATGTTCCCCTGGCCGGCCTCCCAGTTACAAGCCTCCATAAACTAGAGCTCCTCCAAAACTCGACTGCCCATATCCTAACTCGCACCCAGTGCCATTCACCCATCACTCCTGTGATCACTGACCTACATTGGCTCCCGATCCGGCAACACCTCGACTTTAATATTCTCATTCTTAAGATCAAATCCCACCAAGCTCTCACCCCTCCAATTGTTCCCTTCCCCTGCTATTTTCCCATAGTCCTGCAAGTGTTCCCCTTCAGGTAGCAGCGGGAGCGGCGGATCTGCAAGGGAGCAGCGGCTGTGGGAGAAAATAAAGGTCGGTGATTTTCAGGCCCAGTCGAGCAGCAGCCGCCGCGACAGAATTCGAGAGTGACGTCACAGTACAGAAAGTGACGCTGGCGCAGGGGAAGAAGCTGATTGGTGCGTAGTGGGTGAGAGCTTTTTTTCTTCAATTTTAAGTTTATTTGTTTAAAGTAGTTCATAGTTAAAGTAGTTCGGGAGAGTGATAATCCGAGAGTTTAAATTTGAGGTAAGAGATTATTATAATTAAAAGTATGACAGGTGACCTCAGTCCCATTCGTTGCACGGCTTGCAGCATGTGGGAATTCCTAGACACTTCTTGCAGTCAGGATGACCACATGTGCAGTAAGTGCCAACGGTTTTGACAACTTCAGATCCGGGTTCCGGAGCTCGAGCGTCAGCTGGAGGCACTGCGGTGTATGCGCGAGACTGAGAGTTAAGTGGACAGCACGTTTTTAGACGTGGTCACCCCGCAGCTTAAGACAGTGCAGTCAGAGAGGGAATAGGAGACCACCAGTCAGAAAAAGGGGGGCAGACAAGTAGTCAGGAAAGCCCCAGCGTGCATCTCACTCAACAACCGTGTTTCTGTGTTGGAAAACAGTGAAAATGACGCTTCCTCTGGCGAGTGCATCCAGAGCCAAGTTCACGGCACTGTGGGTGGCTCAGCTACACAAGGTGGGAGGAGTAAGATTGGAAGGGCAATAGTGGCAGGAGACTCAATAGTGAGGGGTGCAGAAAGGCGTTTCTGCAGCCGCAGACGTGATTGCAGGATGGTAAGTTGCCTCCCTGGTGCCAGGGTCAAGGATGTCACTGGACGGCTGCAGGGCATTCTGAAGGGGGAGGGCGATCAGTCAGAGGTCGTGTTTCACTTTGTTACCAACGAAATAGGTTAAAAGTTGGATGAGGTCCTGCAACAAGAATTTAGGGAGCTAGGTAGCAGATTAAAAAGCAGGACCTCAAAGGTTGTAATCTCTGGATTACTCCCGGTCCCACGTGCTAGAGAGTATATGAATAGGAGGATAGAGCAGATGAATGCGTGGCTAAAGAGTTGGTGCAGGAGGGAGGGCTTTAGTTTCCTGGATCACTGGGTCTGTTTCTGGGAAAGGTGGGACCTGTACAAGTCGGATGGGTTGCACCTGAACCGGAACGGGACGAACATCCTTGCGGGGAGGTTTGCTAGTGCTGTTGGGGTGGGTGGGTTTAAACTAACTTGGCACGGGGAAGGGATACGGAGTGGATCTGTAGTAGGGGCTGATGCACAGCCAATTATAGAGAAAAAACAAGTCAGTCTGGAAAGCAGAGCCAATATGTAACGGCACAAGGGAGTATGGTAAGGCTGGATGTTATTTATTTTAATGCAAGGAATCCTACGAGTAACGCAGATGAATTGAAGGTGTTGATGAACACATGGGAGTATGATATTGTTGCTATCACAGACACATGGTTGAGGGAGGGGCAGGACTGGCAGCTCAATATTCCGGGGTATAGAATCTTCAGGCAAGACAGAGGGGTGTAAAAGAGGAGAGGGTGTCGCAATATTAATCAAGGAGTCAATTACTGCAGTAAGGAGGGATGATATCTTAGCAGATTCCTCTAATGAGGCCATATGGGTGGAACTTAAAAACAAAAAGGGGGCAAGCACTTTGCTGAGAAGTGTATTATAGGCCCCCAAAAAGTCAGGGGGAGATCGAAGAACATATGCAGGCAAATCTCAGAGAAGTGTAGAAATAATAGGGTAATAATAGTAGGATTTCAATTTCCCCAATATTAACTGGGATAGTCAGAGTGTGAAAGTCTTAGAGGGTGCGGAATTCTTAAAGTGCATCCAGGAGAGCTTTTTGAGCCAGCATGTATAAAGTCCTACAAGAGAGCGGGCGGTACTGGAGCTCATTCTCGGGAATGTAGCCGGGCAAGAGGTAGAAGTGTCAGTCAGAAAGCATTTGGGTGACAGTGACCATAATTCGGTGAGATTTAAGGTAGTCATGGAAAAGGACAAAGATGGACCGGAAATAAAGTTTCTAAATTGAGGGAAGGTCGATTTTAATATGATAGGGCAGGATCTGGCCAAAGTGGACTGGGATCAGCTACTTGTAGGAAAATCCACATCAGAGCAGTGGGAGTCATTCAGAAAGGAAATAGAAAGAGTACAGCGCCAACATGTTCCCGTAAAGGTTAAGGGTGGGATCAACAATCCAGGGAGCCCTGGATGTCAAGGGATATACAAGAATGGATTCGGAAAAAAGGGAGGCTTTTGGCAGATACAAAGAACTAAAAACAGTGGAAGCCCTAGAGGAGTATAGAAAGTGCAGGTGGGTACTTAAAAAGAAATTAGGAGAGCGAAGAGGGCGCATGAAAAAACACTGGTGGGCAAAATAAAGGGAAATTCCAAGGTGTTTTATAATTATATTAAGGCAAGAGGATAACCAGGGACAGAGTAGGGACCACATTGGCAATCTGTGTGTAGAGCCGGAAGATGTAGGTGAGTTTGTAAATCCCCAGGCCCAGACGAGATGTATCCAGGCTGCTCTGTGAGGCAAGGGAGGAGATTGCAGGGGCTCTGACTCAAATTCTCAGATCCTCTATGGCCACAGGGGAGGTGCTAGAGTCTGGAGGACAGCTAACGTAGTACCATTATTCAGGAATGGTAGTAGGGATAAACCAGGGAATTAGAGGCCAGTGAGCCTAACATCAGTGGTAGGGAAATTATTGGAAAAAATTCTCAGGGACAGAATTAGTCTCCACTCGTAGAGACAAGGATTAATCAAGGATAGTCAGCTTGGTTTTGACAGGGGGAGATCATGTTTGACGAATTTGATTGAATTTTTCGAGGAGTTGACTAGGTGTGTGGTGAGGGTAGTGCAGTTGATGTAGTCTATATGGATTTCAGTAAGGCTTTTGACAAAGTCCCGCATGGGAGACTGGTCAAGAAGATAAGAGCCCATGGGATCCAGGGCAATTTGGCACATTGGATCCAAAATTGGCTTAGTGACAGGAGGCAGAATGTGATGGTCGAAGGTTGTTTTTGTGACTGGAAGCCTGTGTCCAGTGGTGTACCGCAGGGATCGGTGCTGGGTCCCTTGCTGTCTGTAGTGTACATTAATGACTCAGATATGAATGTAGGAGGTATGATCAGTAAGTTCGCAGATGACACGAAAATTGGTGCAGTGGTAAATAGCGAGGAGAGAAGCCTCAGTCTATAGGACGATAAAGACGGGTTGGCCAGATGGGCTGAACAGTAGCAAATGTATTTTAACCCTGAAAAGTGTGAGGTGATGCATTTTGGGGGGACTAACATGGCAAGGGAATACACAATGAATGGTAGGACCCCAGGAAGGACACAGGATCAGAGGGACCTTGGTGTGCATGTACATAGATCCCTGAAGGCACCAGGACAGCTAGATAAGGTGGTTATGAAGGCATATGGGATACTTGCCTTCATTAGCCGAGGCAGAGAATATAAGAGCAGGGAGGTTACGATGGAGCTGTACAAAAGGCTAGTTAGGCCACAGCTGGAATACTGTGTGCAGATTTGGTCGCCACATTATATGAAGGATGTGACTGCATTGGAGAGGGTGCAGAGGAGATTCACCAGGATGTTACCTGGGCTGGAGCGCTTCAGTTATGAAGAGAGACTGGACAGGCTGGGGTTGTTTTCCTTAGAGCAGAGAAGGCTGAGGGGGGACCTGATTGAGGTGTACAAAATTATGAGGGGCGTAGATAGGGTGGATAGAAAGTAAAATGTTCCCTCAGCAGAGGGGTAAATAACCAGGGGGCATAGGTTCAAGGTAAGGGTCAGGAGGGTTAAAAGGGATTTGAGGAAAAACTTTTTTCACCCAGAGGGTATTTGGAATATGGAACTCACTGCCCAAAAGGGTGGTAGAGGCAGGAACTCTCACAACATACAAGAAGCATTTAGATGAGCACTTGAAACGCCACAGCATACAAGGCTACGGACCAAGTGCTGGAAAATGGGATTAGAATAGATAGGCCTTAATGGCCAGCGCAGACACGATGGGCCGAAAGGCCTCTTTCTGTGCTGTATAACTCTATTACTCTATTTATCCAATTCCCCTTTTAAAGTTAATTTATTTCACTCTGTACCCTGTCTTTCAGTCTCTATTTGTATTGCTTTCTTGCTACCGTTCTCTCTCTCTCCCGCTTCTCTCTCTCTGTCTCTTGCTTATAGAATCACTGAATGGTACAGGACAGAAGGAGGCCATTCAACCCATCGTGTCTGTGCCGTCTCTTTGAAAGAGCTTTCTAATTAGTCCTAATCTTTAGTCAGAGCCCTGTCAAAATCTAGAGCCCCCTGGATGTCAAGGGGAATACAGGGAATGATAAGGAAAAAAAAGGGAAGTTTTTGTCAGATAGCGAGAGCTCAATACTACAGAAAGCCTAGAGGAGTATAGAAAGTGCAGGGGTGAAATTTAAAAAATAAATTAGGAATGCACAGAGAGGGCAGCAAAATATTGGCAAGTAAAATCAAGCAAAATCAATTTATAAATACATAAAGAGCAGGAAGGAAAGAGTAGGGCCTATTAGAGACAAAAAAGGTAACCTGAGTGGGGAGGCGGAAGACATGGGTGTGGTTCTTCATAACTACTTTGCGTCTGTCTTTACAGCAGAAGGGCTGATGCAGACATTGTAGTTAAGGAGGAGAATTGTGAAATATTAGAGAGATAACCATAGTGAGAGGGGAAATATTAAGTTGTTTAGCATCTTTGAAAGTCGATAAATTACGAGACCCGGATGAAATGTATCCCAGGCTGTTAGGAGAGGCAAGAGAGGAAATAGCGGCGGCTCTGACCATCATTTTCCAATCCTCTCTGGCTATTGGCGTGGTGCCAGAGGACTGGAGCACTGCTAATGTAGTACCGTTGTTTACAAAGGGAGAAAGGGATAGACCGATTAAGGCCAGTCAGCCTATCCTCGGTGGAAAAATTATTGGAAAAATTCTGCCGGCCAGTAAAGATCGGCATTTCGAAAGTCACGGATTACTCAAGGACAGGTAGCATGGATTTGTTAAGAGAAGGTCGTGTCTGAATAACTTGATGAATTTTTTGAGGAGGTAATGAGGAGGGTCGATGAGGTTAATGAATTTGATGTAGTCTAGGCTTTTGACATGGTCCCACATGGCAGCCTGGTCACGAAAGTAAAAGCACATGAATCCAATGCAAAGTGGCAAGTTGGATCCAAAATTGGCTTAGTGTCTGGAAACAAAGTGTAATGGTCAAAGGCTGTTTTTGTGACTGGAAGGCTGTTTCCAGTGAGGTTCCGCAGAGCTCAGTACCAGGTTCCCTGCTTTTTGTGGTAAATATCAATGATGTAGACTTCAGTGCAGGAGCATGATTAAGAAGTTTGCCAATGATACAAAAAATTGGCTGTGTGGTTGATAGTGAGGAATAAAGCTGCAGACTGCAGGAAGATATCAATGGACTGGTCAGGTGGCAGAACAGTGGCAAATTGAATTCAATCCTGGGAAGTGTGATGTAATGCATTTGGGGAGGGTTAACAAGGCAAGGGAATATCCAATAAGTGGTTGGACACTGGGAATTGTAAAGGAACAGAGGGACCTTGGAGCACATGTCCATAGATCCCGAAAGTAGCAGGACATGTAGAGAGGATGGTTAAGAAAGCATACGGGATACTTTGCTTTATTAGCCGAGGCATAGAATAAAAGAGCTGGGAGGTTATACTTGAACTGTATTAAACACTAGTTAGGCCACAGCTAGAGTTCTGTGCACAGTTCTGGTCACCACATTACAGGAAATATGTGATTGCACTAGAGACATTTCAGAGGAGATTTACGAGGATGTTGCCAGGACTGGAGAATTTTAGCTATGAGGAATGATTGGATAGTACTTGGATCTGCACTTGAAGTGCCATAAACTGCAAGTCTAAGGATTAAGAGCAGGGAAGTGGGATTAGACGGGATAGCTCTTTTGCGACAGGCGCAGACTCAATGGGCCGAATGGCCTCCTTCGGAGCAGTAAATTTCTATGATTCTATAATTCTATGATTCTTAACTTTCGCTGCTCTAAAAAGAACAATTCCAGCTCCTCCAGTCTTTCCACGTAACTGAAGTCCCAGATCCCTGGTACCATTCTGGTAAATCTCCTCTACACCTTCTCTCATCCTTGACATGCTTGCCAAAGTGTGGTGCTCAGAATTGAACACAATACACCAGCTGAGGCCTAAGCAGTGATTTATGAAAGTTCAGCATTTCTACCTGGATTTTGTTACTCTGTGCCTCTGTTTGTAAAGCCAAGGATTCCGTATGCTTTATAAACAGCCATTGCAATTTGTCCTGCCACCCTCAAATATTTGTGTAAGTACACCCCAGGTATCTCTGATTGTGCACCTGCTTTAAAATTGTACCCTTTAGTTTGTATTGCCTCTGCTCATACTTCCTACCAACATGTATCACTTCACGCTTATCTGTGTTAAATTGTATCTGCCATGTGTCTGCCCATTTCAAATTTTTTGAGGAGGTAACAAGAAGGGTAGATGAGGGTAGTGCGTTTGATGTAGTAGATATGGACTTTAGCAAAGCTTTTGATAAGGTTCCACATGGCAGACTGGTCACGAAGTTAAAAGCCCAAGGGATCCAGGGCAAAGTGTCAAGTTGGATTCAAAACTGGCTCAGAGGCAGGAAGCAGAGGGTAATGGTTGATGGGTGTTTTTGTGACTGGAAGGCTGTTTCCAGTGGGGTTCCGCAGGACTCAGAACTAGGTCCCTTGCTTTTTGTGGTATATATCAATGATCTAGACTTGAATATAAGGGGTATGATTAACAGGATTGCAGATAATACTAAAATCGGCTGTGTGGTTGATACTGAAGAAGGAAGCTGTAGACTGCAGGAAGATATCAATAAATTGGTCAGGTGGGCAGAACAGTGGCAAATGGAATTCAATCCGGAGAAGTGTGAGCTAATGCATTTGGGGAGGGCTAACAAGGAAAGGGAATACACATTAAACGGTAGGACACTTGGTAGTGTAGAGGATCAAAGATACCTTGGAGTGCATGTCCACAGAGCCCTGAATGTAGCAGGCCAGATAGATAAAGTGGTTAAGAAGGCATACGGAATGCTTGACTTTATTAGCCGTGGAATAGAATACAAGAGCAGGGTGGTTATGCTTCAACTGTATAAAACACTAGTTAGGCCTCAGCTAGAGAACTGCGTGTAGTTCTGGTCACCACATTACAGGAAAGATGTGATTGCAATAGAGAGGGTACAGAGGAGATTTACAAGGATGTTGCCGGGAGTAGAGAATCTTAGCTATGAGGAAAGACTGGATAGGCTGGGTTTGTTTTCCTTGGAAAAGAGGAGGCTGAGGGGAGATCATATTGAGGTGTATAAAATTATGCGGGGCACAGATAAAGTGGATAGAAAGGACTTATTTCCCTTAGCAGAGGGGTCAAAAACCAGGGGCCACAGATTTAAAGTAATTGCTTGAAGGTTTAGAGGGGATTTGAGGGGGAATTTCTTCACCCAGAGGGTTGTGGGGGTCTGGAACTCACTGCCTGAAAGGGTGGTAGAAGCAGAAATCCTAACCACATTTAAAAAGTACTTGGATGTGCACTTGAGATGCGGTAACCTGCAGGGATACGGACCAAGATTTGGGAACTGGGATTAGAATGGAAAGCTCTTTGTTGGCCGGCACGGACACGATGGGCCAAAATGGCCTCCTTCCGTGCTGTAACTTTCTATGATTCTATGATTCACTGGTCTGTCTATGTCCTCCTGAGGTCTGTTACTATCATTCTCACTGTTTATTAACATTTACGAGATTCGTGTCATCTGCAAAGTTTGAAAATCTGCGCTGTATACCCAAGCCCATGGCATTGATGTACATGTAAAGAGCAATGGTCCCCATGCCGACCGCTGGGGAACACCAGTGTAGACTGAGTCTGAAAAACAACCGTTTACCACTACTCTCTGCTTTCTGTCTCTTAACCAATTTCCGCGCCATGTTGCCACTGCCACTTTAATCCCATGGGGTTCAGTTTTGGTATTATGCGGTACTATATCCAGCACCTTTTTAAAGGATAGTGCAATTGGGAAAGTATGGGCAGCAACAATCATAGAATCATTGAATTGGTGATCCAAGCTGTGGTGACAATTTGTTTAAGCGTACTTGACGCCCTACTCTGATCACAGGCCTCGCCTGGTTTCAATCAATGAATTACAAAATCTTTGACTGTATTCCTATTTTATTATTTCTATCTATTTGTTGTCAGGATATGGCTCACGCTGTGAAGGCCGGTATCACGTGCTCATCCCTAGTTATCCATGAGAAAATGGTGGACCTTCATTTGAGCCACTGCAGTCTGTGTGGTGAAAGTGCTCCTAAAATACTGTTACTGATGGAATTTCAGGCTTTTGACCCATTGACGATGAAGGAACGACGATATATTTGAAGGGTACTATAGAACAGTGGTTATGTTGCTGGACTAGAAAACCAGATGACTGGACAAACGAGCCAGAGTTCAAATCCCACCAGTTGGGGAATTTTAAATTCAACTAATTAAACTAATCTAGAATTAAAAGCTAGTATCAGTAATGGTGACCATGAAACTAACGGATTGTCATAAAAAAAACATCTGGTTCACTAATGTCCTTCAGGGAAGGACATCTGCTGTTGTTACCCATTCTGGCCTAAATGTGACTCCAGATCGTCAGCAATGTGCTTCACTCTTAACTGCTCTCTGAAATGGACGAGCAAGCCACGCAGTTGTGTAAGGCGGCTCACCACCACCTTCTCAAGGGCAATTAGGGATGGGCAATAAATGCTGGCCTTGCCAGCGACGCCCACATCCCAAGAATGAATTTCAAAAATGTCCAAGTTCGGATGGTGTGGGAATTGAAGAGGGAAATTGGAGGTGATTGTGTTTTGAGCTTCAGTCCGAGCCGAATTCTAGCCCCTCCCCTGTGCCTCTTGTCCCCTTGAAGCCAATTGTAGGAATCCAATTGCTGCCCTGGGGGTGAAAACTACTTAGGTTAAATACTAAACATAAACAAACTAACATTTGGCATTTTCGGGATGCAAATCCTTTACTGGATACTTGTGAATCAGTTCGGGCTGAACACGAGGATGAGAATTTTAAAATCGAGGCATTGCCGGACCAGGAGCCAATGTAGGTCAGCGAGCACAGGGGTGATGGGTGAACGGGACTTGGGACGAGTTAGGACACGGACAGCAGAGTTTTGGCTGCGACAGAAATGCGTGTAATTAATTTTAGAGATAACCCCACCCCTGGAGCAATCTGTCTCAGAAGATAACAAATTACTCTGAATGGGTTCAAGCCGAGCCTTTGAGAGGCAAAGTCTTAGTCCAATTCGTCAGCACGCTGTGACATTTGATATCTGCTGATGTCCACAGACAAGGGCCAAGAAATTCGTCTCGGGCGGTGGGTTAAACGGGTGGTATCGGATCGGGCGCCTGTTACACTCAGCGGCTGATATTCAGTTCCACTGCAGTCAATGACGGATTTCTAGGCCTAGGTCTTCAATTCTTAACACTACTTTTCCAGCAAAGGTTTCTCCGTAACTCAGTGAAGCCTCTTCAGTGACAAAGAACTAGTCTCAGTAATCCTGCACCATCAACACCCCTGTGGATCCAAAATCCATGGTCCCCTGTTTAAAAAAAAACCATCCATTCCAACTCTTCTTAAGAAAATGCTGGAAATACTCAGCAGGTCAGGCAGCATCTTTGGAGAGAGAAACAGAGTTAACGTTTCAGGTCGATGATCCTCCGTCAGAACTGGAAAATGTTGTAGATGGAACAGATTTTTAAGCAAGTGTAGGGGCAGGGAAAGGGAGGAGGGGAGGAAAGAACAAAAGGGAAGGTCTGTGATCGGATGAAAGGCAGGAGAGATTAAGATACATTAAGAGAGATTTACAGATGGTGCAAGGCAAAAGGAGATGGTAATGGGACAGGTTAAGAAACACAAGATGGCTCTAGATGAAGCATTAATGGCACTGGCAGAACGAAAGACAGCTGCCCTGTGGGAGAGAGAAAAAAATAAATGGAAAAAAAAGGACAGGGGCAGAGGTTATGGGCTGAAATTGTTGGACATTACGTTGAGACAAGAAGTCTGTAAAGTGCCTAATCGAAAGATGAGGTGCTGTTCCTCGAGCTTACGTTGAGCTTCATTGGAACAGAGTAAGAGGCCGAGTAGGGTGAGGTCTGAGTGGGTATGGAACAGAGAGTTAAAGTGACAGGCGAGCGGAAGCTCGGGGTCACCTTTACGGACTGAACGGAGGTGTTCCACAAAGCGGTCAACCAATCTGCGTTTGGTCTCCCCAATGTAGAGGAGACCGCATCGTGAGCAGCGAATACAGTATACTAAATTGCAAGAAGTACAAGTAAATCGCTGTTTCACCTGGAAGGATTGTTTGGGGCCCTGGACAGTGGGAAGGGTGGAGGTAAAATGGCATGTGTTACATCTCCTGTGCTTGCACGGGAAAGCGCGGGGTGAAGGGGAAGGGGTGTTGGGGGTGATAGAGGAGTGGACCAGGGTGTTGCGGAGGGAGCGGGCCCTTCAGAATGCTGAAAGGGGAGGTGAGGGGAAGATGTGTTTGGTGGTGAGATCACGCTGGAGGTGGCGGAAATGGCGGAGGATGATCCTTTGAATGTGGAGGCTGGTGGGGTGAAAGGTGAGGACAAGGGGAACCTTATCGTGATTCCGGGAGGGAGGGGATGGGGTGAGCGCAGAAGTGCTGGAAATAGAGCGGACACCATGTGAAGGTGAGGGAAGGGTGGAAATTGGAAGCAAAGTGAATGAAATGTTCTAACTTTTCTAGCAGCACCGACTAACTCTGTTTCAAAGCTGTCCTGGTTCGCAGTTCCATTTCATCCTTCGCCTCATCCAGCACTTTAACAAAAAATGTTTTTTTCTTCATTTCAGTTATCAAGGATCTTCACCAACTCTTGGACACCAACACCCCTCCGGAAACGACTTCCCCTTCAGTTTTCTCTGACCCCATCCCTTCTCCCAATCTCACCCCCTGCCGTGTTTTCACTATCCCCTCTGACCTTCCCCTCTCTGACCCCATTCCATTCTTCCAATCACACCCCCTGCCATGTTTTCACTATCCCCTCTGACCTTTCCCTCTCTGACCCCGAACGATCAGTCCTCAGCAAAAGCCTGAGCTTCATCCCCTTACGCCCCCACATCAATGAATTTCAAGCTCGGCACGACGCTGAGTTCTTTTTCCGTTGCCCTCGTCTCCGTGCCCACTGCCTTGGACAGGAGTCTTCCTCCCGCACAGCTGAACCTTTCTCCCGTTTTCAGAATTATCGTTCTACCTGGACCCCTCCCTCTGACCTCTTAACCTCTCTAGATCTTTTCATTGCAAATTGCGTGCATGACATCGGCCGTCTCAATTTCTGTGCTCCCCTCACTCACTCCAACTTACCTCCCTCTGAACTAGCAGCACTCCACTCTCTCAGATCTAACCCCAACATTGTCATTAGATCTGCTGACAAGGGTGGTTCTGCTGTTAATTGGCGAACCGAACTCTACCTAGGGGAGGCTAAACGCCAACTCTCCGACACCTCCTCCTACCTCCGCCTGGCCAATGACCCCACTACCGAACAACAAGCCACCGTTTCCAATACTGTCACTGACCTCATCTCCTCTGGAGATCTTCCCTCCACATCCGCCAACCTCATAGCTCCCCAACCCCGCGCAGCCCGCTTCTACCTCCTTCCCAAGCTCCACAAACAGGACTGCCCTGGTAGACCCATCGTTTCAGCCTGTTCTTGCCCCACGGATCTTATCTCTTCCTGTCTCGAAGGTATTTTATCTCCCCTTATCCAATCTCTTCCCACCTACATCCGCGACTCTTCCGACGCCCTCCTCCGCTTTAACAGTTTCCATTTTGCTGTACCCAACTGTCTCCTTTTCGCTATGGACGTACAATCCCTCTACACCTCCATCACCACCAGGACGGCCTGAGGGCGCACCGCTTCTTCTTTGAAGAGAGGCCCAACCAGTGCCCATCCGCCACCACCTGCCTCCGCCTGGCTGAACTTGTTCTTACATTGAACAACTTCTCCTTTGACACCACTCACTTCCTTCAAATTAAAGGTGTTGCTATGGGATCCCACATGGGTCCCAGCTATACCTGCCTTTTCGTGGGATCTGTGGAACATTCTTTGTTCCAGTCCGACTCATGTCCCCTCCCTCACCTCTTTTTCCGGTACATTGAAGATTGAATCGGTGCTGTTTCCTGCTCTCGCCCTGAACTAGAAGATTTCATTCACTTTGCTTCCAATTTCCACCCTTCCCTCACCTTCACATGGTTCATCTCCGACACTTCCCTTCCCTTCCTCGACTTTGCTGTCTCCATCTATCGGGACAGGCTATTGGTGAACATTTTGTACAAGCCCACGGACTCCCACAGCTACCTGGACTACACTTCCTTCAACGCTGCTTCCTGTGAGGACTCTATTCCATTCTCCCAGTTTCTCCATCTCCGCCACATACTAGTGCTTTCGACATGTCTTACTTTTTCCTCAACCGAGGATTCCCCTCTACTGTTATTGACACGGCATTTGACCGTGTCCGTTCTATTTCCCGCACTTCTGCACTCACCCCATCCCATCCCTCTCGGAACCACGATAGAGTTCCCCTTGTCCTCACCTTTCACACCACCAGCCTTCACATTCAACGAACCATCCTCCGCCATTTCCGCCACCTCCAGCGTGATCCCACCACCAAACACATCTTCCCCTCACAGCCACTTTCAGCATTCCGAAGGGACCGCTCCATCCGCGACACCCTGGTCCACTCCACTATCACACCCAACAACCCTTCCCCCTCGCCCGGCACCTTCACGTGCAAGCGCAGGAGATGCAACACCTGCCCTTATACCTCCCCCCTTCCCACTGTCCAAGGCCCAAAACACCCCTTCCAGGTGAAACAGCGATTTACTTGTACTTCTTGCAATTTAATAGACTGTATTGATGCTCACGATGCAGTCTCCTCTACATTGGGAAGACCAAACGCAAATTGGGTGACCGCTTTGCGGAACACCTCCGTTCAGTCCGTAAGGGTGAGCCCGAGTTTCCGGTCGCCTGTCACTTTAATTCTAGGCTCCACTCCCACTCAGACCTCACCGTTCTCGGCCTCTTACACTGTTCCAATGAAGCTCAACGTAAGCTCCAGGAATAGCACCTCATCTTTCGATTAGGCACTTTACAGCCTTCTGGACTCAACGTAAAGTTCAGCATTTTCAGACAATAACCTCTGCCCCTATCCTTCTTTTTCCAATTTTTTTCTCCCTCACATGGCAGCTGTCTTTCATTCTGCCAGTGCCATTTACACTTCATCTGGAGTCATCTTTTGTTTCTTAACTTGTCCCATTACCATCTCCTTTTGCCTTGCACCATCTGTAAATCTCTCTTAATGTCTCTTAATCTCTCCTGCCTTCCATCCTATCACAGACCTTCCCTTTTTTTCTTTCCCCTCCTCCCCACTTTTCCTGCCCCTGCACTTGATTAAAAACCTGTTCCATCTCCA
>JASTWF010000248.1:288635-298635 GCA_030390025.1 Squalus acanthias | reverse complement strand
CTCTCTCTCTCTCTCTCTCTCCCTCTCTCTCTCTCTCTCCCTCTCTCTCTCTCTCTCTCCCTCTCTCTCTCTCTCTCTCTCTCTCTCTCTCTCGCTCACACACAAGCACCAGCTTTCTCTTCATAACATAGAAACATAGAAGATAAGACCAGGAGTAGGCCATTCGGCCCCTCGAGCCTGCTCCGCCATTCGATGAGATCATGGCTGATCATCCAAACTCAGTACCCTGTACCTGCCTTCTCCCGATATCCCTTGATACCTTTAGCTTTAAGAAACATATCTAACTCATTCTTGAATATATTTAATGACTTGGACTCAACTACCTTCTGTGGTAGATAACTCCACAGGTTCACCACTCTCTGGGTGAAGAAATTCTTCCTAATTTCTGTCCTAAATGGCTTACCCCGTTATCCTTAGATTATGACCGCTGGTTCTGGACTCTCCGACCATCGGGAACATTCTTCCTGCATCTAGTTTGTCCAGACCTGTCAGAATTTTACATGTTTCGATGAGATTCCCTCTCATTCTTCTATACTCCAGCGAGTATAAGCACAATCGACCCAATCTCTCCTCATATGTCATTCCTGCCATCCCAGGTATCAGCCTTGTGAATCTTCGCTGAACTCCTTCCATGGCAAGAACATCCTTCCTCAGATAAGGCGACCAAAACTGCACGCAGTACTCAAGGTGTGGTCTCACCAAGGCCCTGTACAACTGCAGCAGGACATCCCTGTTCCTATACTCAAACCCTTTCGCTATGAAGGCCAAGATACCATTTGCCTTCTTCACCGCCTGCTGCACCTGCATGCTTACTTTCAGCGACTGGTGCACAAGGACACCCAGGTCTCGTTGCACTTCCCCTTCTCCCAATCTATTGCCTTTCAGATAATAGTCTGCCTTTCTGTTTTTGACACCAAAGTGGATAACCTCGCACTTATCCACGTTATATTGCATCTGCAGCGCTTCTGCCCACTCACCCAACCTGTCCAAATCATCCTGGAGTTTCTCGGTATCCTCCTCGCAGCACACACTCCCACCCAGCTTTGTGTCATCTGCAAACTTGGAGATATTACATTTAGTTCCCTTATCTAGATCATTAATGTATATTGTGAATAGCTGGGGTCCAAGGACCGATCCCTGCGGTACCCCACTAATCACTGCTCGCCACTCGGAAAAAGACCCATTAATTCCTACTTTCTGCTTTCTGTCCGCCAACCAGTTCTCTATCCAAGTCAATACCTTGCCCCCAATCCCATGTGCCTTAACTTTACACGCTAATCTCTTATGCGGGACCTTATCGAAAGCCTTTTGAAAGTCCAAATACACCACATCTACTGGTTCTCCCTTATCTATTTTCCCAGTTACATCCTCAAAAAATTCCAGTAGATTAGTCAAGCCCGATTTATCTTTTGTAAATCCATGTTGACTTTGTCCGATCCTGTCACTGTTTTTCAAGTGCTCAGCTATTACATCTTTTATAATGGACTCTAGCATTTTCCCCACTACCGATGTCAGGCTTACCGGTCTGTAATTCCCCGCTTTCTCTCTACCACCCTTTTTGAATAGTGGGGTAACATTAGCTACCCTCCAATCCATGGGTACAGTTCCAGATTCCATCGAATGTTGGAAGATGATCATCAATCATCTACTATTTCTAGGGCCACTTCCTTAGTACCCTAGGATGTAGATTATCAGGCCCTGGGGATTTATCGGCCTTCAATCCCGTCACTTTCCCTAACACCATTTCCCTGCAAATACTGATTTCTTTCAGTTCCTCCCTTTCATCAGACCATATGTTCTCCAACATCTCTGGGACATTGTTTGTGTCCTCCTTTGTGAAGACAGAATCAAAATATGCATTTAATTGGCCTGCCATTTCTTTGTTCCCCATTATAACTTCCTCTCTCTCTCTCTCTCTCACGAACACCAGCTTTCTCTCTCTCTCCTCTCTCTCACAAACACACACCAGCTTTCAATCTCTCTCTCTCACACACACAAGCAGCAGCTTTCTCTATCACACACACAAACACCAGCTTTCTCTCGCTCTCTCACACTCACAGAAACACCAGCGTTCTCTCGCTCTCTCTCTCTCTCACAAACACCAGCTCTCTCTCTCTCTCACACATAAACACCAGCTTTCTCTCTCTCTCTCTCTCTCTCTCTCACACTCACACAAACACCTGCTTTCTCTCACACACAAGCACCAGTTTCTCTCTCTCTCTCACGCACACAAACACTGGCTTACTCTTAAACAAACACCAGCTTTCTCTCTCTCTCTCATATACACATGCAGCTTTCTCTCTCTGACACACACAGATACACCAGCTTTTTCTCTCTTTTCTCACTCACAGAAGCACCAGCGTTCTCTCTCTCTCTCTCTCTCTCAAACACCAGCTCTCTCTCTCTCTCACACACAAGCACCAGCTTTCTCTCTCTCTCTCTCTCTCACACACTCACACAAACACCAGCTTTCTCTCACACACAAGCACCAGTTTCTCTCTCTCGCTCACGCACTCAAACACTTGCTTACTCTTAAACAAACACCAGCTTTCTCTCTCTCTCGCTCTCTCATGTACACATGCAGCTTTCTCTCTCTGACACATGCAGATACACCAGCTTTTTCTCTCTTTTCTCACTCACAGAAGCACCAGCGTTCTATCTCTCTCACACACAAACACCAGCTCTCTCTCTCTCTCACACACACACACAAACACCAGCTTTCTCTCTCTCTCTCACAATCACCAGCTCTCTCTCTCTCACACACACACAAACACCAGCTTTCTCTCTCTTTCTCTCTAACACATACACAAATAGCAGCGTTCTCTCTCTCTAACACACACACAACCAGCAGCTTTCTCTCTCGCTCTCTCTCACTCACACAAACACCAGCTTTCTCTCTCTCTTTCAAACACATAAACAACAAATTTCTCTATCTCTCACACGCGCACACACAAACAACAGCTTTCTCTCTCGCTCTCTCTCACACACAACCAAGCAGCAGCTCTCTCTCTCTCTCTCTCTCAAACACACAAACACCAGCTTTCCCTCTCTCTCTCTCTCACTCACACAAACACCAGCTTTCCCTCTCTCTCTCTCTCACTCACACAAACACCAGCTTTCTCACACTCACACCAATTTCTCTCACACTCACACCAACTTTCTCTCATTCTCACAAACACTATCTTTATCTCTCTCTTTCTCTCACACTAACACAGAAACACCAGCGTTCTCTCTCTCACACAAACACCAGCTCTCTCTGTCACAAAACACCAGCTTTCTCTCTCTCTCTCTCTCTCACACTCGCACAAACACCAGCATTTCTCTCTCTCACACACACTCACGCAAACACCAGCTTTCTCACACTCTCTCAAAAACTAGATTTCTCTCTGTCTCACACAAACATCAGCTTTCTTTCTCGCTCTCTCACACTCACACAAACAACACCTTTCTCTCTCACACCCACCAGCTTTCTCTCTCTCCTCACGCACACACACAGCAGCTTTCTCTCTCTCTCTCTCTTTCTCTCACACAAGCAGCAGCTTTCTCGTGCTCTCTCACACACACACACCAGCTTTCTATCTCTCTCTCTCACACACACTCTCACACAATCACCAGCTTTCTCTCTCACACACACGAACACATGCTTTCTCTCTCTCTCTCTCTCTCTCTCTGACAAACACCCACTTTCTCTCTCTCTCACTCACACAAACACCAGCTTTCTCTCTCTCTCTCTCTCTCACACACACACACCAGCTTTCGCACTCTCTCTCTCACAAACACCAGCCTTCTCCCTCTCACACAAACGAGCTTTCTCTCTCCCATACTCACACGACCACCAGCTTTCTCTCTCTCTCTCTCTCTCTCTCTCTCTCTCACACACAAACACCATCTCTCTCTATCTCTCACACACACAAACATCAGCCTTCTCTCTCTCACAAACACCAGCTTTCTCTCCCCCACACTCACACAAACACCAGCTCTCTCCCTCTCTGTCACACACACACACACACACACACACACACACACACACACACACACACACACACACACACACACACACACAGTGTTGTCTCTTACACAAACACGATCTTTCTCTGTCTCTCTCTATCTCTCACACACACAAACCAGCTTTCTCTCTCTCTCTCACACACACACACACTCACCAACTTTTTCACACAAACACCAGCTTTCTCTCACACTCACACAAACACCAGCTTTCTCTCACACTCACACAAACACTAACTTTCCCTCTCTCTCTCTCTCTCTCTCTCAAGAAACAGCTTTCTTTCTCTCTCACACACACACAAACAGCTCTCTCTCTCTTTCTCTCACACAAACACAATAACCAGCTTTCTCTCTCTCTCTCTCACACACAAGCAGCTTTTTTTCTCTCCCCCCTCTCTCTCACACACAAGCACCAGATTTCTCTTTCTCTCAAACTCTCTCTGTCTCTCTCACAAACACCAGCTTTCTCTTTCTCTCTCTCTCACACACACAACCAGCTTTTTCTCTTCTCTCTCACACTCACAGGAACACCAGCGTTCTCTCACTCTCTCTCAAACACCAGCCCTCTCTCTCTCTCTCACACACACAAACAGCAGCTTCCTCTCTCTCTCACAAACACCAGCTTTCTCTCTTTTGCTCACTCTCAGACACACAAACACCAGCTTTCTCAGTCTCTTTCTCTCTCACACGCAAGCACCAGCTTTCTCTCTCTCTCTCTCTCTCTCTCTCTCTCTCTCTCTCTCTCTCTCACACACACAAACACCAGCTTTCTCTCTCCCACACGCACATGACAACACCAGCTTTCTCTCTCTCACACACACTCACAGAAACACCAGCTTTCTCTCTCTCTCTCTCTCACACACACACAAACACCAGCTTACACTTACACAAACACCATCTTTCTCTCTCTCTCTCCCTCTCACACAGACACACAACCAGCTTTCTCTCTCTCACACACACACATACACGAGCTTTCTCTCTCTCTCACTCACAGAAACACCAGCGTTCTCTCTCTCTCACAAACACCAGCTCTCTCTCTCTCTCTCTCACACGCGCACACACAAACAGCGTTCTCTCTCTCTCTCAAACACACAAACACCAGCTTTCCCTCTCTCTCTCTCTCACACTCACACACAAACACCAGCTTTCTCTCACTCACACCAACATTCTCTGACACTCACACTAACTTTCTCTCACACTCACAATCACTAGCTTTCTCTCTCTCTCTCTCTCACACACACAATCACCAGCTTTCTCTCTCTCACACACATGCACACAAGCAGCAGATTTCTCTCTCTCTGCCTCACTCACAAAAACACCAGCTTTCTCTCTCTCTTTCAAACACATAAACACCAACTTCCTCTCTCTCATACACACACACACTAACAGCAGGTTCCCCTCTCTCTCTCTCTCTCTCTCACACACACACACAAACACCAGCTTTCTCTCTCACACACAAGCACCTGCTTTCTTTCTTACTCTCACACTCACACAAATACCAGCTTTCTCTCACTCACACCATCTTTCTCTCACACTCACACCAACTTTCTCTCACACTCACAAACACTAGCTTTCTCTCTCTCTCTCTGTCACACTAACACAGAAACACCAGCGTTCTCTCTCTCTCTCTCTCACAAACACCATCTCTCTCTCTCACACAAACACCAGCTTTCTCTCTCTCTGTCACCTGGACAAACAACAGCATTTCTCTCTTTCACACACACACTCACACAAACACCAGCTTTCTCACACTCTCCCAAAAACTAGATTTTTCTCTCTCATGCACACAAGCAGCAGCTTTCACTCTCTCACACACACAAACACCAGCTTTCTGTCTCTCTCACACTCACACAAACAGCAGCTTTCTCACACTCTCTCACGCACACACACACACAGCAGCTTTCTCTCTCTCTCTCTCACACAGAAACATCAGCTTTCTCTCTCTCTCTCTCTCTTTCTCTCACACAAGCAGCAGCTTTCTCTCTCTCTCTCTCTCTCTCTCTCACTCTCAAAAAACAGCTTTTTTTCTCACTCTCCTCTCTGTCACACACAAGCACCGGCTTTCTCTTTCTCTCACAATCTCTCTGTCTCTCTCTCAAACACCAGCTTTCTCTCTCTCTCTCTCTCTCTCTCTCTCTCTCTCTCTCTCTCTCTCTCTCTCTCTCTCTCTCTCTCTCTCTCACACACACACACAACCAGCTTTCTCTCTCTCTCTCACACTCACAGGAACACCAGCGTTCTCTCACTCTCTCTCAAACACCAGCCCTCTCTCTCTCACACACACACAAACAGCAGCTTCCTCTCTCTCTCTCTCTCTCTCTCTCTCTCTCTCTCTAACACCAGTTTTCTCTCTCTCTTTCTCTCTCACACACAAGCGCCAGCTTTCTCTCTCTCTCTCTCTCTCTCTCACACACAAACACCAGCTTTCTCTCTCCCACACGCACACGGCAACACCAGCTTTCTCTCTCTCTCTCTCACACACAGAAACACCAGCGTTCTCTCTCTCTCTCTCACACACACAAACACCAGCTTTCTCTTTCTCTCTCACACGCACATAAACACAAGCTTTCTCTCACTCTCAATCACCAGCTTTCTATATCTCTCACACATACACAAAAACCAGCTTACTCTTACACAAACACCAGCTTTCTCTCTCACACACACACACACAAAACCAGCTTTCTCTCTCTCTCACTCACAGAAACACCAGCTTTCTATATCTCTCACACACACACAAAAACCAGCTTACTCTTACACAAACACCAGCTTTCTCTCTCACACACACACACACACAAAACCAGCTTTCTCTCTCTCTCACACACACAAGCACCAGCTTTCTCTCTCTCTCTCACACACTCACACAAACGCCAGCATTCTCTCACTCTCAATCACCAGCTTTCTATATCTCTCACACACACACAAACACCAGCTTACTCTTACACAAACACCAGCTTTCTCTCACTCACACACACACACACACACACACACAACCAGCTTTCTCTCTCTCTCTCTCTCACACAAACACCAGCTTTCTCTCTCTCTCACACATGCACACAAGCAACAGATTTCTCTCTCTCTGCCTCACTCACAAAAACGCCAGCTTTCTCTCTCTCTTTCAAACACATAAACACCAACTTTCTCTCTCTCATACACACACACACAAACAGCAGGTTCCCCTCTCTCTCACTCTCTCTCTCTCTCTCTCTCACACACAAGCACCTGCTTTCTTTCTTACTCTCACACTCAGACAAATACCAGCTTTCTCACACTCACACCAACTTTCTCTCACACTCACAAACACTAGCTTGCTCTCTCTCTCACACACTAACACAGAAACACCAGCGTTCTCTCTCAAACACCAGCTCTCTCTCTCTCACAGAAACACCAGCTTTCTCTCTCTCTCACTCGCACAAACACCAACATTTCTCTCTGCCACACACTCTCACACAAACACCAGCTTTCTCACACTCTCTCAAACTAGATTTCTCTCTCTCACACACACACGCAGCAGATTTCACTCTCTCACACACGCAAACACCAGCTTTCTCTATTTCTCTGTCCCTCACACAACACCAGCTTTCTTTCTCTCTCTCTCACACTCACACAAACAGCAGCTTTCCCTCTCACAAACACCAGCTTTCTCATTCTTTCTCTCTCTTCTTCTCTCACACACACATCAGCTTTCTCTCACTCTCTATCTCACACTCTCACACAATCACCAGCTTTCTCTGTCACATACACGAACACAGGCTTTCTCTCGATAGCAAAATACTGCAGATGCTGGAAATCCGAAATAACAACAGAAAACGCTGGAAAAACTCAGCAGGCCAGGCAGCATCCGTGGAGAGAGAAAGAGAGTTGACGTTTCAGGTCGATGACCTTTCATCAGAGGCTTTCTCTCTCTCTCTCTCACACACACACACTCACACACACACACACACACACACACACACACACAAATACTATGTTCTCTCTCACGCAAACACGATCTTTCTCTGTCTCTCTCTATCTCTCACACACACACACACCAGCTTTCTCTGTCTCTCACACACACACACACACTCACCAACTTTCTCACACGACAATAGCTTTCTCTCTCACACACACAAACACCAGCGTTCTTTCTCCCAGACTCTCACACACACAAACAGCTCTCTCTCTCTCACTCTCTTTCTCTCACACAAACACAAAAACCAGCTCTCTCTTAAACACCAGCCCTCTCTCTCAAACACACACAGAAATAGCTGCTTCCTCTCTCTCTCACAAACACCAGCTTTCTCTCTTTCGCTCAATCTCAGACACACAAACACCAGCTTTCTCTCTGTCTTGCTCTCTCACAAACAAACACCAGCTTTCTCTCTCCCACACGCACACGACAACACCAGCTTTCTCTCTCTCTCTCACACACAATCCCCAGCTTTTTGTCTCTCTCACACAAATCACAGCTTTCTCCCTCTCTCACACACAAACACCAGCTTTCTTTCTCTCTCACACACACTCACCAACATTCTCTCACACAAACACCAGCTTTCTCTCTCGCTCTCTCTCCCTCAAACACCAGCTTTCTGTCTCTCTCTCTCTCTCACTCTCTCACACACACACCAGCTTTCTGTCTCTCTCTCTCTCACTCTCTTACACACACACCAGCTTTCTGTCTCTCTCTCTCTCACTCTCTCACACACACACCAGCTTTCTCTCTCTCTCACACACCAGCTTTCTCTCTCTCTCACACACACACGCAAACACCAGCTTTCTCACTCTCTCAAAAACAAAGACCAGCTTTCTCTCTCTCTCACAAAATAAACAGATTTTTCTCTCTCTCTCCTCTCGCTCACACACAAGGATCAGCTTTCACTTTCTCTCTCTCACTCACAGGAACACCAGCGTTCTCTCGTTCTCTCTCTCTCTCTCTCTTTCTCTCTCTCTCTCAAACATCAGCGCTCTATCTCTCTCACACACACAACACAAGCTTTCTCTCACACTCACACAAACATCAGCTTTCTTTTCTCTCACACCAACTTTCTCTCTCACTCTCTCAAACACTAGCTCTTTCTCTCTCTCTCACTCGCACAAACAACAGCATTTCTCTCTCTCACACACACTCACACAAACCCCAGCTTTCTCTCACTCACACAAAAACTAGATTTCTCTCTCTCTCTCATACACAAACACCAGCTTTCTCTCTCTCACACACTCACGCAAACAGCAGCTTTCACTCACACCAGCTTTCTCTCACACTCGCACACATTCCAGCTTTCTCTCTCTTACACACAAATACCAGCTTCCCCTCTCTCTTTCTCTCTCTCAAACAAACATGAGCTTTCTCTCTCTCTCTCTCTCTCTCACACACACACAAAGCAGCTTTCTCTCTCTCTCTCTCACACACGCACACCAGCTTTCTCTCTATCTCTCTCTCACACACACACACCAGCTTTCTCTCTCTCACAAACACCAGCTTTCTCTCTCTCCCACAAACACCAGCTTTCTCTCTCTCCCACAAACACCAGCTTTCTCTCTCTCTCACAAACACCAGCTTTCTCTCTCTCCCACAATCACCAGCTTTCTCTCTCTCTCACAAACACCAGCTTTCTCTCTCTCCCACAAACACCAGCTTTCTCTCTCTCACACAAACACTAGCTTTCTATCATTCTCTCTCTCTCTCTCTCTCTCTCATACAATCACCAGCTTTCTCTCTCACACACACAAACACCAGCTTTCTCTCTCTCTCGCTCTCTGACACAAACACCAGCATTCTCTCTCTCTCTATCTCTCTCTGACACACAATCACCAGCTGTCTCTCTCTCTCTCTCACACAAAAGCACCTGATGTCTTTATCTCTCTCACTCAGCACACCAGCTTTCTCTCTCTCTCTCACTCACAAACACCAGCTTTCTCTCTCTCTCTCTCAAACTCCAGCTTTCTCTCTCTCCCACACACACACGCAAACACCAGCTTTTTCTCTCTCACACTCACATAAACACCAGCTTTCTCTCTC